>PVJN01019269.1:0-37609 GCA_004026805.1 Lasiurus borealis | reverse complement strand
CATAAGTGAGTTTTAATATGGATATACATAAAATAAGCTGTTAAAAAAGTAAATTATGTCCTTGTAGCAGTAATTTCATATGCCAATTAGGAAGCACTGAAAAGTGGAGGAGGATTTCATTTCAGGGAGACAGGCATGTATGGAAACATAAAAGTGCTTGTTAAAATGTGTATTTTCACCTGGCCAATATTACTCAATGGTTGAGTACAACCTATGAACCAAGAAGCAAAGGTTATATTCCGGTCAGGGCACAAGCCAGGATTGCAGGCTTGATACAGAGTGAGGGAAATACAGGAGGGAACTGATCAATGATTCTCTCTCATCATTAATGTTTTTATCTCTCTCTCTTCTCTGAAATCCATAACAATATAATATTTAATAAAGAGGTAATATGCTAATTGACCATCACTCCATCACAAAGCTGGCTGCACCCACAGCTGAGGCCAAGTTCCCATAAGGAGCCTTATAAGCAATCAGCAGGGACCTAAGGCTATGCCCTCCCCACCCTTGTGGGACTTGACAGGGGACCTGAAGGTGCACTTCCCATCCCGGTGCTGGGCTAGGGGACCTCAGGCTGCTCCCACCACCCCAGCACCAGGTTGGGGAACCTCAGGCTATGCCTCCCACCAGGTGGGGCGTGACAGAGGACCTCAAGCCGTGTCCCCCACCCTGGCACTAGGCCAGGGGACCTAAGACTGTGGCCCCCTACCTGGATGGGGTTGACAGACCTCATGCCATGCCCCCAACCCAGCAGGGCTTGATGGGGAACCTCAAGGTGCACACTCAGTGCTGGGTCAGGGGAACTCAGGCCATGCCCCGGCCCAGCGGGCATTGACAGGGGACCTGAGGCTGCACCCTACTCCTGGTGATGCGCTGGGGGAGCTGAGGCTGAGACCCTCACCTGGCGGTGTTTGATGGGGGACCTCAGGCCATGTCCCTCACCTGGTGGGGCTTGAGGGAGGACCTCAAGGCAAGCCCCCCCGTCCAGGTCTGGGATGGGGGATCTCAGGCCACACTCCCTGTCCTGGAGCTAGGCCAGGGGACCTGATGCTATGTCCCCTGTCCAGTAGGGCTTGACAAGGTCTGAGTCTAGCCCATTGGGGGGTGGCTAGCCAGGTCTGGGTCTCATGATTTTGAGGTGCATGTGGGTGGGAAGGGACTTGACTCTGGATCCCACAGTGAGCCCCAGACTCTAACAGGAGGAAGGTTTTCATATACATTTTACTAATTTTCTTTCATCTCTGACACTTCTATTACAGAGAAAGGGGAAATAGCAATATTTTGTGCACTGAGTCACTATATTAGAGGCCTGGTGCATGAAATATGTGCACAGGGAGGGGAGTGTCCTTCAGCCCACCCCTTGAGAGATGTCCGACTGCCCGTTTTGGCCCGAACCAAGGAGGATTGGGCCTAAATGGGCAGTTGGACATCCCTCTCACAATCCATGACTGCTGGCTCCCAACTGCTCACCTACCTGCCTTCTTGATTGCCCCTAACCACTTCTGCCTCCAAGCTTGATCAGCCCCTAACCATTCCCTTGCCAGCCTAATTGATGCCTAACTGCTCCCCTGCCATGTGTTTGCCCCTAACTGCCCTGCCCTGTGGGCCTAGTCACCTCTAACTGTCCTCCCCTGCAGGCCTGGGTCTCCTCCAACTGCCTTTCCCTGCAGGCCCGGTCACCCACAACTTTCCTCCTCTGCTGGCCTAGTCACCCCTAACTGCCCTCCCCTGCAGGCTTGATCACCTCCAACTGCCCTCCATTGCAGGCCTGGTCCCTCCCAACTGTCCTACCCTGCTGGTCATCTTGTGGTGGTCATCTTGTGTCCACATGGGGGCAGTCATCTTGTGTGTTGGAGTGATGGTCAATCTGCATATTACTATTTTATTAGATAGGATAGAGGATTGGTGCATGGGTGGGGGCCAGCTGGTTTGCCCTGAAGGATGTCCTGGATCAGGGTGGGTATTCCCTTGGGGCATGGGGTGGCCTGGGTGAGGAGCATGTGGTGGTTTGCAGGCTGGCCACACCCCCCAGCAACCCAAGTGGAGGCCCTGGTATCTGGGATTTATTAATCTTCTATAATTGAAACTTTGTAGCCTGGAGCGGAGCCAAGCTTTCAGCTCATACAGCCATTGAAACTTTATTGCCTTAAGTGGAGGCCTGGGCCCAAAAGTGTGTGCAGAAAGTGGCAGCAGCCATTGAAACTTTGTTGCCTTAAGCGGAGGCTTCTATCAGCCAGGCTTTGTGGAAAGGTTGGCTTCCTCCATCGCCAGGAGCAACCCAAGCCTCCCTCCTGCTCTCTCTGTGGCTGTAGACATCTTGGTTGGGTTCATTTGCATGCTCACTCTGATTAGTTGGTGAGTGTGGCTTGTGGGTGTAGTAGCAGAGATACGGTCAATTTGCATATTGCTCTTTTATTAGATAGGATATATATATATACACAAACACACACACACTGTTGGTGAAATGCTCACCATCAAGAATTCTTAGGGATAGGTTATTAAAACAACAAAAAAGTTAATAGTACACCCATTTCCTGGCCTACTATTTAAAAAAATAGCCATCACATTTACTGGCAGAGTAACATAAAATGTGGAATTTTCATTACTGTGAGTGGGTGGGAAAGCAAAGGGAATGACCATTTTAGATCACAGATCTGCATATCTTAAAATGTAACACATTCACCAACACTACAACAGGTAGATAAGTAAAACATACACCTGTAGGAAGAACTGAATGCAATACTCCCAGCAGTTTTATTTATAAAATCCCCAAAGTGGAAATAATTGAAACCATAGTCAGATCCATGGATAAAGTGTTTTTTTCATAGAATACAATGTTATCCTAGCTAATAGAAGGATAATATGCAAATTGACCATCACTCCAAGACACAAGATGGCCACCCTCATGTGGTCAAAGATACTCCCCCCATATGGACACAAGATGGCCGCTACAAGATGCCTGCAGGGGTGGGCAGTTGTGGGCAGTTAGGGGTGACCAGGCCAGCAGAGGAGGACAGTTGGGGGTGAACAAGGCAGCAGGGGAGAGCACTTTGGGGTGACCAGGCTGGCAAGGGATGGCAGTTAGCATTGACCAGGCCAGCAGGGAGGGCAGTTAGGGGTGACAGGGCCAGCATGGGAGGGCAGTTGGGGGTGACCAGGGCAGGAGAGAGCAGTTTGGGGTGACCAGGCGGGCAAGGGATGGCAGTTAGTATTGACCAGGCTAGCTAGTTAGGGGCAATCGGGCTGGTTGTGGAGCAGTTAGAAGTCAATCAGGCTGGCAGGCAGAGGCAGGCGAGCAATTGGGAGCCAGCAGTCCTGTATTGTGAGAGAAATGTCCCTCAAGGTGTCCCAGATTGGAAAGGGCACAGGCTGGGCTGAAGGACCCCACCCCCATACACAAATTTCATGCACTAGGCCTCTAGTTAGCTATAAAAATTAACTATTTACATAAACATTACTGTTGAATCTAAAAATACCTGTGAACAGGAGGAATCCAGTTTGTTAAAAATTATACTTTATAGTATCTATAAAATTATAAAACATATGAATTAATCTATTGTAAGAGGAGGTAAATCAATGACTGTATGGACGACTAGAGAATCCAAAAGATTATAAAAGGGCAAGAGGTAAATACAGGGTGTGCAAAACTAGGTTTATAGTTGTTAGTATTGAAAATAATACAACTGCTGAAACCGGTTTGGCTCAGTGGATAGAGCATCGGTCTGCAGACTGAAAGGTCCCAGGTTCAATTCTGGTCAAGGGCATGTATCTTGGTTGCAGGCACACCCCCAGTAGGGGGCGTGCAGGAGGCGGCTGATCGATGTCTCTCTCTCATCAATGTTTCTAACTCTCTATCCCTCTCCCTTCCTCTCTGTAAAAAATCAATAAAATATATTTTTTAAAAAAGAAAAGAAAATAATACAACTGATAATAATACAACTGTTGGGTTTGATCACAGTCACTGAAAGTTCATTGGTTTGATTCCAGATCATGGCACATGCTTGCCTGGATCTGCAATAGTGGGCATGCAGGAGGCAGGAGATTGATGTTTCTCTCTCTCTGCCCTTCTCTCTAAAAATCAATAAAAATACATTTTAAAGTATATAAAACTAGAGGACTGGTTGACGAAAATGGTGCACAGATAGGATTCCTAGGCCTGGCCAGCGGTCAGGGCTAATCTGGGCTTTCCTTCCTCAGCTGCAAGCTACCAAACAGGGCCTTCCTTCCTTCCATTTCACCCCCTGATATTCAGCACACGACATAGTTAGCCAGCCAAACTTCCAAGGGGACACTTTTCATGGGAGGAGGGCAGTGCATGAATTTCCTACACAGGAGGGGAGAGTCCCTCAGGCCAGCCTACAGTCTCTCCAATCCGGAATCCCTTAGGGGAAATCCAACTGCCAGTTAGGCCTGCAGGGATCAGGCCTAAACAGGCAGTTGGACATACCTCTTGCAATCCGAGACCGCAGGCTCCTAACTGCTCACTTGCTTGTTTACTTGATTGCCCCTAGCTGTCCTCCCCTGCTGGCATGGTCGCCCCTAATTGCCCTCCTCTTCTGACTTGGTTACCCCTAGCCATCTTTGCCTCAGCCCCCACAACCATGGCTTTGTTCAGAAAGATGTCCAGATGGATTTCGGAAAATGTCCCATCTAATTAGAATATTACCCTTTTATTGGTATAGATAGTAATTTAAAATTAGTGGTCTGGTATACAAAGTTCATGCACATTAAAAAAAGGATTAATTAGAGGAAATATTTTAATATCACTATTTGCCCTTTCTCTAGAATATAAGTGTATGAGATGAAAGAAAACTAGTAAAATATGTATGAAAATCTCTCTCTTGTCAAAGTCTTGGGTGCACCGTGGGACCCAGAGTCAAGTTTCTGTCCACTCACATGTGCCTCAAAATCACATGAGAACTGGATCCAGCTGGCCCCACCTCCATTGGGCAAGACCCAGACATGGCTGGCCCCACCCCCCTCAACCCCACTGGGCAGGGGAGACAGCCTCAGGTCCCCCATCTAGCCCTTCTAGATGGGGGATGAAGCCCTCTGCTAATCACACATAACCATTTACATATTAGCCTTTTCTTATTAAGATATGCATTACCTATGGACAGACAATAGAGTGATGAAGGCCTCGGGCAGGGCAGGTACAGGGTACAGGGGGCAATGGAAGAGAAAAAAAGGGAGACATTGTAATATTCTCAAGAATAAAGATTTAAAAAAACACACACACAAATGGGTGTAGCTGTATTCCAATAAAACTTTATTTAAAATGCAGGTGGAGCTGGATTTGGCCTGCAGGGTGTAGTTTGCTGACCCATTTTATTTTAGATTATTTTATTAATTTAAAGAATAGTTTATTGATTTTTAGAGAGTGAACGAAAGGGAATGAGAAGAGGTGGGGAAGAGAAACATCAATAGAATCACAATTGGGGAATGTGCCCTGACAGGGAATCCAGCAATCTCCTGGTGCAGGGGATGATGCCTAACCAACTGAGCCACACCAGTCAGGGCTGCTAACCTCTTTGAAGTAAGTTTGCATTTCTGCTAGGTTATTATAGAAGAACTTTTTTGTTCATTCTCAGAATGTTTTCCCCCAAAAAACAGTATCTAATTTTTATTTCAAATGTGCCATATACTTTTCCAAGTCTGAGTATAGTAATAATAATAATTTTGTTTTTAAGTTTTACCCCCCTGCATATTGTTTCCTCAAAATTCTGTGTTTTTGTAATATTAGAGATTTTTATCAAATACCGATGACCCCTGGTTATCTGCTCATGTCTAAGAGATTGAATAGCATAGTGGTTGCCTCTGTGGTGGGGGAGGTGTTGACTGGGGCATGAGGAAACTTACTGGGGAGATGGAAATGTACTATATCTTGACTGAGGTATGGGCTGCACAGGTGTTTACAATTTTCAAGAGCCATTAAACTAACCACTTAAGACCTTTGCATTTTCCAATAATTGCTTGAAGAATATATATATATATATGGTTTATGAAAGCCAGCTGCTGAGTAGCCCTATGGCGGGGGGGGGGGGTGGTGTATGAGGGCTGGGTGACTCAGGGTCTCAATACAGAGTTGGGGTTGGGCTGTTTTGTTGAGAAATCTCTGATGCCAACCTATTTAGGTACTATTTTCTTGGTGAGTTGAACTCTGAAAGAGAATTAATACCAACAGGAAAAAAAACAAATAATTTGGAAAAAAACAGTATGCAGGGAGAAGAAAACACAAACAGGAAATAAAAATATAGTAACAAAATACTTGTTAATATAGTCAGAAATTGAAGGGAATAAGTTCTCAAGTGTCCTGTCTGGAGAGGTTAGCCCTGCCTGGAAGCCAGAGGGAAGGGGGCCCCAGGTGATTGGACAGGAGGCAGTCTTCCCGCATTCAGGATTTAGAGATCAAATAAGCCACTGGTGGGTCACAGGGCTGCCCCTCCCAGTTGTCCTGCTGTCTCCTGGGTTCAGAGACCCTGTTTTATCCTCTCAGGACAATGAACCTTCTGTCTTTGTTGTGGTGGGGGTGGGGCAGCTGCCCAGCTGTGGGGAGTGGAGAAGAAAATCTGAGGATTAGAGCCCTTTGGAGACAAATCATTTGGTTTTGGGCCCCAGCTTTGCTCCTACTTCAAGGGATACATAGTTCATTAATACAGGTGTCTCTGGGGGTTTTGTGGGGTAACCCATGGTGTCTCTTTGTGTTTCTCACTCCTGGCTTAGGTTTCACTTCAGGGGCAATGTCTCCAGGCTGCTAAGGTAGGCAATACATTCATCCACCTTCCAGATTTAAATATTTGTTGCAGTTGTCCCTTTTCACTTTATTCTTTCTGATTCATACTGTGGTAGGCAGAATAATGGCCACCATATGTTGCCTGTAGTGCAGCCACCTCCTCAGGATCCAGGTGTGTTCTGAGGATGGCGTTTTCCCGGAAACAGCTCCAGACGGTGGGATTGATGGAAGTGCGGGGGCGGGGTGTATGTGTGTGTGTGACATGTAGGTGATGCCCGAACTTCTGTGAATGGGGCCAAGCAGAGCCAGCAGGCTGAGCTGAAGCAGTGCCTATGGGCCATCAGGAGCACTCACAGCCAACCTGGTCATGTGGGAAGTACTGGTCACCCTCTGACATGCCCTGCCTCGCCTAATCCCATTCCTGCTGCCACAAGTCCCCTGCCACCCAAGCCTGTTGCGCATCTAGGGAGGGAAAGTGGTCTCAGTGCCCAAGACCGAGTTCCAGGCCAGCAGCACTGGTCCGTTGGTGCCCGGCCTATCCTCTTGAGATTGACCCCACAGGACTACAAGGGAGCCAGTCCCCAGTTCTGCCACGCCTCTACTGCTAATTGATTGGAGTCTGAGGGCCATGAAGAGGGACAGAGAGGTCTGCCTTCCAGCCACTTGACAGTCACTGCTGACACTAATAAATCACCACTTGCTTCCTCAGTTCTCTAACATAGTGGTCAGGCATCTGATCATTGTGGATGTTATGGACTCTGAGTTTTTATATATTAGGATAAGAAAATAAATTCTGTGATTTGCATACTCACAACTGTAAGCATACTTTTGCCCCACCATGGGTAAGAGAAGCTTCTTTCACAAGTAATGATTTCTGAGCTTTATTCATATGTTCAACCCCACCAAATAGTCCCCATTAGAAAAGTACTTTTCGTTGCATGTCAGTTATACATACACATCAGTAAAGCCTTAAAATATGATTCCAAATAAAAACATAGATATCCCTCTGTAGTTAGATAATTAAGATGGCAACTCTATACAGACATGACCATCTCTCTCCTCATTTCCTGAGAGAATCATTGTTCCTCTGTGGCAGCAAATACTGACCAGAAATGAAGACTACTGCCATTAGAATGATCAGGAATGCTGAATTGTCACAAAACACACAACCTGAGACTAATTATACAATTATCCTTCCTCTAGCTTTGAGTTCCTGGCTGTTGTGATAACATTAAGGTGCCCAGGGAATCCCCAAAACCATGAGATTCTTTTCACAACCAATCACTTCAGCTACAAAAAGAACAAACACGCTTCAGGACTGGGTCATTGGTGGGTAATGGTCAGAAAAGGCAATTTTCATTCAATACCCTGCCTTCTCTTCCACTCACTATGAAAACTGTTTTTGTTCCAATATTACACTTCACAGTGTTACAACAAATGAAACCAGCCTGTGAAATTTCACACATCATGGCTCAGAGCTCCTTTGCAGTATGTAAGACATACTGTGAACAGAGAATATAATTCATATTGTTCACAGAAGCACAACAAAGGACTCTTCTTCTGGGTGATCATTGACCTCACCAATAATACAGGCACCAGGCCAAAAAATTAGAAGCAAAAAGTCATGCAGATTTTCATTAAAGGACTTGGTCAGCAATAGAAAATAAACCAATTTGGCCAAAAAGTGATTTTTTTTGCCATTATTATGTGGCTTCTAATGCACAGAAAGTTTGGAAACCTACCATATCTCTTCACTTCTACGTGACAGATCATAACTATCCTTTCAAATCATCCCAGGCAGTGAATATAACCAACAAAATTAAAGATACAAAAGCAAAAAACACATTTACTAAGATATCATAAACCAGAATACAGGACAGTAAGCAGTTTGTAGGTTGGTAAATTAGAACTGAAAATGACTCATCAGAGGATAACGTGAGAACAATGATAGAAGCACAAAAAAGGACTCCTCTTCTGGGGGACCACTGGCACATCTATATGAGAGGCACCAGGCTGCAAAATGGAACCACAAAATTACAGAAACTTTATTTCACTGCATTGGTCAGTGGTATAAAATAAGCCATTATTGGATCAAAGTGATTTTCCTGACATTATTGAATGCTTTACAAAGCACAGAAAGTTCTAGACCCCACCATATCTGTTTATCTCACCATAATAGATCACAACTTTCTTATCAAATCATCCAGAATGAAATACTAAAATAAATAAATAAAACTACAAAAGAAAAAAAGAAAACAAAACATCTTACTAAAGATCATAAACCAGAACAGAGGACAGTTAGCAGTTTGCAGGCTGGAGAAGTAGAGAGTAAAATAATTCATAAAACAATAATGTGAGACCCAAAATGTCCCTGAAAATGATAACACTCCTTAGCTTAGGATGAGTAGTCTGAAAAACTCTGGGACAGATGCATTCCCTACTCAGAAAGGAATTAAGATCCTGCCAAGAGCTTGAAGTAATCATAATTTTCTCAAGTATAGGTGAGAACACAGAATACATTTCCCCTGAGCACACTCTTCAGGACAGCCAGGTGTTATAAGTGAAATCTCTTTAGCCACAGATGCTCGCTTGACATCAATCAGTAGCAGGTCTGGGCATATTAGCAACTACAATGGAGCTACTTAAAGCCTCACTTTACTTGAAATTTATGAGAAATATATCAGAGTGCAGTTCTATCAAGGGGTTTAAATTCAGAAAAAATAGGTCCCAAAGAGTCGCCTTCAGTGTTGTTATACAAAGTGAGAAAAATAAAACATTCCCTGCACATTTATTTAATACTTCTCTCCAGTGTGAACTCTGAGGTGTACAGTGAGATTAGGCCTGACACAAAACAACATCCCACATTCTCTATACTTACTGGGCTTCTTTCCAGTGTGAACTCTATGGTGTACAATAAGTTGAGCCCTCACAGGAAAGGACATCCCACATTCTCTACATTTATTAGGCCTTTTCTCCAGTGTGAACTCTCTGGTGTTGTTTGAGGATAGATTTATTACTAAAGAACTTTCTACCATCCCAGCACTCATATCGCTTGTCACCACTGTGAATTCTCAGATGCTTAGTAAGGATTGATTTTTGGCTAAAAGACTTCCCACATTCAGTACACTCATATGGCTTCTCTCCAGTATGAACTCTGAGGTGTATAATAAGGTTAGATTTTTGGCTAAATGACTTCCCACATTCAGCACACTCATATGGCTTTTCTCCAATGTGAACTCTCTGGTGTTGTTTGAGGTAAGACTTATCACTGAAGAATTTTCCACAATCACAGCACTCATATCGCTTGTCGCCACTGTGAACTCTCAGGTGCTTAGTAAGGATTGATTTTTGACTAAAAAACTTCCCACATTCGGTACACTCATATGGCTTTTCTCCAGTGTGAACTCTCCGATGTATAATGAGGTTAGATTTTTGACTAAAAGCCTTCCCACATTCAGTGCACTCATATGGCTTCTCTCCAGTGTGAACTCTGAGGTGTCTAGTGAGGTGATCCCTTACAGGAAAGGACATCCCACATTCTCTACACTTATAAGGCTTTTCTCCAGTGTGAACTCTCTGGTGTTGTTTGAGGTAAGACTTATCACTGAAGGATTTTCCACAATCACAGCACTCATATTGCTTGTCGCCACTGTGAACTCTCAGGTGCTTAGTAAGGCTGGATTTTTGGCTGAAAGACTTCCCACACTCAGTACACTCATATGGCTTCTCTCCAATGTGAACTCTACGGTGTACAGTAAGGTTAGACTTTCGATGAAAGTATATACCACATTCTCTACACTCATATGGCTTTCCTCCAGTGTGAATTCTCTTATGTTGAATGAGGTTAAAGATTTGTCTAAAAAATTTCCTACATTTCTTACACTCATAAATCACTTCTCCAGAACTGACATCCTGACATTGAACAACTTTCAGGTTGTGGCTGGCAGCATTTTTACATTCACCCCACTGGTGATGACTTTTTCCATCAAGAAATTCCAGTGAAATTTCACTGCCACAGTGTAGCTTTTCAGTGTTGAGAGTGGACAGGTGATTGAGAAGCCCTGAGTTACATTGCAAGTCTTCCCCAACCTCCCTGTTGGTTGAAGGTATCAATGATAAGTAGAAACTGGACCTGTTCATAGCTTGTTGCCAGGGCCCCTGTCCACATCCATTCCTCTGTTGCTGTTGAAGGTTTGCGCTACAACAGAAGTCTCCAACACATGTGTCACTACAGCTTGCTCTCTGCTCAATGTATGCTGCATATGAACCAGTCAGGTGCAAAATACCTTTTAACACAGAGAAACACTGGTTACACAGAGGCATCTTCTTGATGGTTCGAGCTTTTTTAGAAGCCCTGACCTGCGACTCTCCTTGTATAAATACACTTTGATCAGAACAGGCCTCATCACCATCGATTTTATGCCAACAACCTGAAAAGTAAGAAAGCATAAGGAAATGAATGTTGAATGTGGTGACAGGGGGAAGTCCCATTACAAAAGTGTGTTACACATTACATGTTGGTTCCATGCAATTGTCAGATAATAAGAGATGTGCAGGAAGGATTAATAAGAGGCTCTTGAGATTTTCTGGGCTAATAAAGATCACAAAACAGGGATGCCTCACCCGAAATAAGACAAAAAAATGGAGAGCACCACATGAATTAGAATATGAATTTCCAGCTCATACTTCAACTAATAGCTCTCAGCATGGCTTGTCTGTTGGGAACGGTGATGAACTATAGAAGAGATTGGATAGGTTTTACTCCAAGTAAAATTCAATAAAGGAGTAGCTGGTTTCAAGGACTAATTAGCACATATGTGCACCTCATAACACATGTGCAAGTCAATGTTGCAGAATATTGCAGAGGCACCAATGTAGAGGAACAGGTGATGAAAAGGTGAGTAGTCAGCACTCATTCAGAGCAACACGGCCTGCTATAGTATTCAGGGAAGAGAATATAACAAATAATTGATTGAAGGTTTAACAAGAACAGCCATGGTTCATATAATTAAAGATCCTAACATGCCACAGACCACCACACATAACCTTTATCTAGAGAAGGCTGAAGCCATGCATGTGGATACTGTCAGCCTCCCATAAAGAGAAAGTGCAAGGTGGGACCCATTAAGCTCACTGCATGATTCCTGACTTTCTGTTTCCTGTACATTTTGAAATAACAGGTGTTAGCGGGATGTTCGTGGAGTCCTTTGTTCAGGACTCTCCATCCAGCTCATCTTGGCAGCCACAGCACATTTCAAAAGACAGTAGGGAAAATTAGCAGAGGGTGTTAATTTTCTCTCGCTGAGGGTGAGAGAAAGCTATGGTTGAGGAATAAAGGAAGACAGGTCAACCTCTCAGAACACTGGGAGAATGTGAAGGTCTTACCTACAGATGATACAAGTTCAAACGCTTCCAGCATCACATCGCAGTATAGATGTCTCTGAACCTCATCAAGGAGCCCCCATTCCTCCTGAGACAATACAATGGCCACATCCTCAAAGTTCATATCCTGTCATAATGGGGACAGTACAGCCCAAGATCAGCTTCACTCCAAAGACTCTGAGTCTGTCATACTCCCCACCCTCCACATCCATCTGCTCTGTCCAGTCCACACATCAAAGAAAATACCAGATCTTCATCTCATGAAAGCTACTGCCTTCTTATATTCCTACTGATATTTTTTGTCTTCCCACTATAATAAAGGCTGCTGAGTAGATAAAAGATACTTGAACTCTGGACCTTCCATGTACACCACACTGACTTTTATCAACAAAGTGGTTGTCAAAAACATAGGTTAAAGAGTAATGATGGCCATAAATATAGTGTGAGTGATTCGATACTGGTCTTGTCAGGCAATACCCTCAAGATTGTTTCTCAAAGACACCAAATAGATGCCATCAAACTTCCCCCTCTTGACCCCAATCCCAAGTTGAGGTCATCACTTTGCACAGTTTTTGGAACAACACTTCTCTCACACAGCTTCATTCCCAGAAGCACAACTTCAAAAGTAATGCAAATTTGCTGTGGTGAGGACAAACTGTTTTCTAATCACCTTTTTCCCCCTAAATTATAGTTCACCATCTCCATAATCTCTTACCCCTACACTTCTCCCTTACCCACGCCAGTGGAGATTTTGAACCTTGGGAAACACTGGTGTAGGTTATCTCACTCTATTAACCAAGGTGTCATCCTCAACAACAAAAGGCAGGTGGTTAGGTAAATGGCACCTAAGCTCTGTACCTTAAATGTAGCACCAAAACACCCCTCTTTAAGGAAAATACCCTAAAATTCACCTTACTAGATCATCCAGACACCACCAGAAATGGGCTTTCCAGACATACACTCTTATGTCGATGTCAGGGTGCTGTGGCCATGAACTATTTTCCTTCTCCAAGTGCACACTGCTCTTTTTTTAAAATAATTTTATTGATTTTTTACAGAAAGGAAGGGAGAGGGATAAAGAGTCAGAAACATTGATGACAAAGAGACATTGATTAGTCGCACCACGCATGCCCCCCACTGGGGATGTGCCGGCAACCAAAATACATGCCTCTGACCATAATTGAACCTGGGACCCTCAGTCCGCAGGCCGACGCTCTATCCACTGAGCCAAACTGGCTTTGGCTGTACATCATTCTTTACCACACCTCTCTTACACCTGCACTCCCTTAGCCCCAAACCCCATAGTTTTCTCCTTAACGTCTTATTACTCATCAAGTGTTGTCCAGAGAATGCTTGCTAACATCTCTCACTTACCCGCCACTCAAGTCCCAGCCCTGATGGCACTCTGCAACATGCCCAGTGAATCTCACAGATGACAACTCAAGCCTCTACATAATCCACAAGACTGACTGTAACTCCTCACATACAGGTCACACGAAGGGTCACAACAAAATCCTGCAGAGTGTTTGGAGAAGTTAATATTGTCTAATCTTGTTTGAATAACTCTTTGACCCCCAAATTAATCTCAGGTCTAATCATCTTTTAAAGTTCTTGGCCACTGCAAAACCATGATCTCTCCGACACTCTACATGACAACTTCTGTGCCTATGCTGCATTGTGACCCAAAAATACTGGTCCCAGTATGAAAGCTAATCCTCAGGCTCACACTGTCCCTTCTGAGCTACTACTGCCATTAGCAACGTGACCATGATTCCCTGTATGAAGTGATCTATAGTCCTGGCTGATGTGTCTCAGTTGGTTGAGCGTAGACCCATGCACTACTAAGGTCATATGCCTGGATTGTGGCCTGGATACAAAATAGAGGTTATGCAGGTGGAAACTGATCATTGTTTCTTGCTCATCACTATTTCTCTGTCTCTCTCCCTCTCCCTTCCTTTCTATATCTAAAATACACACACACACACACACACATATGTATACATATATATATATATATATATATAGTCAGTGACCAGATTATTATGACCACCTGACGTTTGTAGGAAAATTAGCTATAACTTTGCATTGAAGTTTCTAGAGGGCCATAACATTAGAAATAGGGAAGCAGGTTGTTTACTATCACAGAAGTAATTTTTTTCTGAAGATATTTGTAAACAAAGCGATTTAATAGCCTTTGAAGATGGAATGATAGTTGGCACTTGGAGCCATGGAGCGAGTATCAGCAAAACAGCTGAATTCATTAAATGTTCAAGAGCCTCTGTTGTTAAAGTGTTTAAAGACTAGACTGTCAGCTAAAAATCTGGTTCTGAACATGCGAATTTTGGCCTTCAGTGACTAGTAAATGTTAGGGCAGAAGAGAGTGGCAAGACTGGTACAAGACAACAGAAGGTCAACAGTGCATTAAATTACTCCAGATCTTAATCAGAGATCCTCTCAAATGATCCCTGAATGCACAAAATAACCTGGCCACCCAGATATGATCTTTGTATGTTAAAAAATATACCTGTGGGGACATTGAAACTGGACTCAGAACTGTTGGACATTGAAATTGGGACTCAAAAACATTTTTTGTTCTTATAGGTTTACTTCTAATCTGCAGAGGCAAAATGTTTTTAAAGAAAAGAATCAGGGGGGAAAAAAACAGATACAGAGGCAAAGAAGCATTGAACAGACTGTCATACTATAGCAGGAAGGCAGTGGAGATGTGTGGGGGGGGGCTGTAAAAGATCAACTGAAGGACTTTTATGCATGTATATAAGCATAACCAATGGATACAAGACACTTGGGGGGGGGAGGTTAGTAGGTGAGGGCATGTACTGGGGGGATAGGAAGACGGGGTGGGGAGGTTAAAAGAGGGGGGTGAAAGGAGATATATGTACTACTATTTGTAATACTTTAAACAAACAAACAAAAATATTAACAGTATCTGAAAAAAAAAAAAAACCTGTGGGTTCCTAAATCAGTTCACTCTTTACTCTAAGCCTCTGTACATTCTGGAACCTATGCCCCGGAAGTCCTCCCACTCATTACACTGGTTGCTAAAAACAAGGTCCACTTCATGAAGCCCTAGTTCTGGCCTTAGGATTCTGAGCTTAGTATCTGTTCAAAGTCCCCAGTTCCAAGGGACTCAAGAATAGCTGACAGTCCCAGGACACCACTATCTAAGAGGCCACAAGTGTGTGAGGCCCTAAAATAAGCTCCACAAACCCGTACACCTAATTGATTTTGCATTTGCAGGAATTTATGGAAAGGAAATGGTCTGTTGAAATCCTGGCAAACACCACCAGGATCTAGGGGTTAAGGCTGCTCTGTACCCTTGCCCAGCCCTTAGGCCAGGTGCCTTCTCCTCGAACTTACCTTTATGCCATTTCACAATGGACATTCTACTTGCTTGGAACACATTCCACTTGCTAAGACTGTTAACCTCTTCCTTCCAGCATTTCCCAGAATGCAGACCTAAACACAGAATTCTCTGACCAGAAATAGCCCACCCTAGAGTTTAAAAATCTGACTCCCCATCTTTGAGTGGTGATGCCATTTTGGGGCTCAGCCCATCTGATATCCAGATGACCTAATAAATTCATAGTTCTTCCCCTTTCTGTCCTTGTGTGTTCCTCCTTCAGTGACCCTAACATTTGATACTGAAATATGGGAGGGTTTATGGGGATAGGAAACCATTGCTCTGGCTCCAGTCACCCAAAGTTTGCTACTTGGAGAGCAGTAGGCAGTGGCAGCTCAACCTGGGCTTACCTCCAAATTCTGTTAGGGTGACTTGATTAGACCACTCTCCTTTATCATCCATCCTGAGCCAGTCAATGACTATGCCAGATCGGGAACCTCTCCTTCTCCATTGCTGACCCTCCATTTCACACCGGGCAATTTTCTCTAGGTGAGTGACAATCCACAATTTTACTCATCTTGAGTCTTCTGCCCACTCCCTCAAACTGACTTCTTGAAAGTCTATCATCTTAAAAGTACTAGCATTAGGCCATTTGGATTTGGGTCCTTCTGGAGTGGGGGCGCCAAGTTCAGAGGGTCATCTCTCATTTCCCATGGCGATTTGTTTAGCTGTGGGGATGCCTACCCTAAATAGACACCTTTGGGTTTGTGGTTTGTCACTCACTCTTCTTCTCTCATGGGCCACACCACACTCCCTCTGGACACTCATGGGGGAGATCATGCCCAATCACCTCATTTTATTTGTAATACTGTTTAGCCACAATATAAACTAGATGATAAGTCTCAATGGCCTAAGAATAGCACTTTTAATTTTAACACATTGCAAAATTTCTGTCACGGCAATAGAAAATGGCCAGAGATTCCCTACATACAGGCCTTTTTCACCCTTCAGTCCCAATCCTCTCAGTTCTGCTCTACCCATCAGATCTTTCTCCTTTAACACAAAACATCATACCCCTAACGTTTCTCATGCTGAATGTACTTTTGACCCAGCAGACCATGAACCTCTATCTTCTTACACTACTCTTTCCTTACCTGCAGTAGATTCTCAAAAGCCAGACCCTCCTAATCATATACTACCTTCTCCCCTAGCTTCTGAAAACCCAAATCTCAAGAACCTGAGCTCCAACACAGCCTTTCCCACCTAACACTTGCTCTAGGGCCATCCTAAGACTGCCTTCCTCTACAGCTGTTTCTATTCCTGTACCCATTCTACCCCTGAGGAAGGGAACAGGAACTGAGAGTATTGGCTGGGTACACATTCCATTTTCCATGCCCGACCTCGCACAGATTAAGAGGCATCTCAGATCTTTTTTCAACTGACCCAACCACCTTTACTAAGGAATTTAAATACCTGGCCCAGTCTTATGTCCTGACTTGGTATGACATCTGAGTCATCCTGTTGTCCTCTCTCACCCCAGAGGAGAAGGAGCATGTCTGACTAGCAGCTCAGGACCATGCCATGCCCTCTATAGACAGGACTCTGTGGCCAACCTCGTTGGTGCTAACGGGTCCCTCTAACTGACCCAAGATGAGACTAGCAGGTCAATTCTCCAGGGCACTGGCTCTGTAGTCTATCTCATTGTTGGACTCAAAAGGCTGCCCATAAGGTGGTCAATTACAACAAACTTAATGAAATCATTCAGGGCCCGGTTGAAAAGCTCTCCTCCTCTTGCCTCATGGAGGTCTTACACAAATTTATCACCTTAGAACCCACCTCCCCAGAAGGAGCCCTTCTTCTAAACTCCCATTTTATATTCCAATCATCTCCCAACATACACCATAAACTTCGAAAAGTAGACACAGGTCCACAAATGCCTCTAAAAGACCTAAACAATTTGATTGTTGAAGTTTTTAATACTAGAGACAAGGAGACCTCAATTCAAAAACAAAGGTGAAAGCAGGCCAAGACTGAGGCCCAGGCAAAGGCCTATTAGCTCCTAGCCACTGCTTTCAAGAACCCCAAATGAAATGCTGGTCTTCCAATCAAGGGTCAGTCTTCTGGGCCCATGCTTCAGGTGCAAAAAGGAAGGACCAAGTCCTGCTCAAACCCAAGATCCCAGGTTGTGCCCTACCCACAGTGAAGAAGGGAAGGCCAATGGAAATCAGACTGCAATCTGGCCCCTCCATGTCAGACATCAACTAGCCCAGAAAGGCTGTCCTCTGGATCCACTTTTGATCTCCCAGACCTCCTGGGACTGGCCACCAAAGACTGAAACTGTCCAGGCCCTGAGAGGGCTCCATAGACTTACATCAGCAGGACAGACCCTCAAGTAACAATGTGGTGGCAGGTAAGTCAACCTCCTTTTTAGTTGACACTGGGGCTACTTATTCTGCCCTCCCTGAATTCACTGGGACCCTTGTCCCCTCCTCAGTCTCTATTATGGAGATTGACAGATTAGTTTCATAGTCATTAGCCACCTCACTTCTACACTGTATCTTATTAAATACTCCCATCAACTCTTTCCTCTTTCTACCTGAGAACCCAAACTGGGCTACCTACCTCAGTCACCTACCTCAGTTTCACTGTCACCCCACAAATCCATGACATTCCTTAGACTGTACATGCCTTATCTCCTCCATGACTGTCCTTTCTTCTGAATAAGAAATACTCTCCTTTCTCAGGTTCGCTAGGTACTCTCACCACTGAGTTCCCAGCTTCAGGCTTCTCACAAAGCTGCTCTATGATAGGACCCCTCCTCACTGAGCCTTTAGATCCTTTAATGCTCTGAAAACTGCTCTCACCTCAGTGCCTTCTGACTTCCCCTCAACAACCCCTTCCCAAAGAACAACTTTCTTTGCTGCAAATCTAGAAATGCATACTTAAAAGTCTGGTTACTATCAGAAGCTGAACTCATTATCACCCAAACCTTAGCATGTTATCTCTAAGGAAAAATGTGACAGTTTTAAATCCAAGTGCCTGGGGACAGGCTTCAAGGTCTGCTCTCTCTTCCCCCTGCCTTTTCTTCAGCTTCCTATGCCTATACATAATTTTCCAGAGTCTTTGGTAACTTGAAGGCTTTGGAGCATTGCTGGTTAAATGATAAACATCGAAATACTTAAAACAGGATAAAATACTGAAACATTGATTGCTAGACAAGTTTTAATTTGCCTGCTCTTATTTTTTATTACCCATGGTCTCTTAGAACCCCTTCTCTCCTAGTAAGCTAAAGCAGCCTCGCTCAGACTCTCTCCTGTTGCTTACATCCTTAAGTTGAAATCTGCACTTCCTTTGTTTCCAGCGCTCATTCACAGTTCTAGACACCATCATTGAAAGCCTCACAGGTATTCCTGATTTATATTTGGGAAAATCTCTCCCCTTTTCTAGCCTTCTTAAACGTCAAATCCCTGGACAAGACTGGGAAATTGACTTAATTCACATGCCCCCTATTAAACACACACACACACACACACACACACACACACACACACTGCAAAGGACACTAAGTAGGGAAAGATTCCATAATACAGGGTAATAACAGAGCAGACAGGAGGCCAAGACAGTGGCTCAGCACTTAGCTATACCCCAACACTTAGCTATACCCCATATAACACCCGAATACACTGCAGAGGAACTTCAGTCCCTAGTAGCTCTTGGGGCTATGCAGGAAGATCCATGGTTAAAATTTCAGGGAAAATATATGCTTTCCCAGGGACAGGCCCATGATATTTTACAGGCTATTCACAATTCCCTATGTATAGGATACATTGACAACTCCTAAAACTCATCACATAACCTAGCCTAGCCTTCTTACAGCAATTAATCACCAAAACCTGTTCTACTTGTTACTCACTATCTTTCCAAGGGCAGGTTAGATTAGACCTCCTTCATTCCCCACTCATCAGGATAGGGGCCAAATCCCTGGACAAGACTAGCAAATTGACTTCACTCACATTCCTCCTATCTTAAACCTCCCAGATATCATCTCAGACTGCATAGAAGCATTCCCCACTGCATCTAAAAAGTCCTCTGAGGTCACACAGCTCCCATTCAGCAATCATTCCCAGATTCGGGCTTCCCACCTCTTTACAAGCATATCATGGACCTGCTTTCATATCTCAAACAACTCGACAGGTCTCCTCCACTCTGGATATTCTGTGGAACTTCTACCCCCACCAGTCCTAACCTTCAGGCAAGGTAGAAAATGGAAATTCCTTCACCAAGTCCCACCTAGCTGAAGTAACTCTTAACACTAAAAAAACCTTAAACTGATCTCCTACAGCTAGCCTTTAAGTACATCAGGGAAATCCCCTCCTTCCCCCATGCACCCTCCTTTCTTAGTCCATTTGAATTCATGTATGAAAAATCCTTTGGAGAATATGCCACCATTTTATTTTTTTTAATATACTTTATTGATTTTTTACAGAGAGGGAGAGGGATAGAGAGTTAGAAACATCGATGAGAGAGAGACATCAATCAGCTACCTCTTGCATGCTCCCTACTGGGGATGTGCCCGAAACCAAGGTCCATGCCCTTCACTGGAATCGAACTTGGGACCTTTCAGTCCGCAGATCAACGCTCTATCCACTGACCCAAACCGGTTTCGGCATGTCACCATTTTAAATCTCTTCCAACAATTACTGAGAGTACATACTAATCAAGCCCTCCCTCCACCTTCTAAGGGAGACATCCCAGAAATCCACCCATTGAATAATTTATACAGCCCCAATGGCAAGGCCCTTATCAGGTACTGCTAACCACCCCACTGCAGCTAAACTCTCAGAGAAACCCCATGGTTCCACCTTCCAGGTTAAACTTCTCCCCAGAACACCCCCATCACGTGAGCTGGAGCCCCCTAATTGTAACAGCCATCGGATTGGGCCCACCAGACTTCACCTTAACCTCATCTATTCTCACCCAATGTAGATGTAGCCCCCAATAATCAGTTTTTACCTGTCCCCGTAACCCGCCATATCCGACACAAAAGCGCAGTGCAGATAATCCCTATTCTCACAACCCTGGGCATCACAGCAGAGGTTGGACCGGACACAGGTGGCCTAACCCCTGCTCATCCCATTTGGAAACCCTGTCTCAGAACCTACAAGAAAGCTCTGGAATTTGTTGTCAATGTATCCTATTGAAAGGAAATGGACTCCCCTCTATCTTGTCCTATAAGGGCTGGGACCTCTGCCTAAACCCCCTCCCTTTACTGGGAGTGGCCACGGGTGTGCCAGCAATATCTTAACTTCCCTGACCCGCACCCCGAATGGACCAATGAAGTTCCAGGAACACAGCGAAGGTCCTAATTAGGCTTAACCACAGAAAGACCCCAATTCAAGTGACCAATCTCTGTAACCCTCATCACTTTCTTAAGCCCCCTAATTATCCTACCCCATAAAACTCATTGTTCCCGCCCAGTTCGCTCTCTCGCCTCGCTGCTGTGCCAGAAAGAGGCTGAGAGCCAAACCTGGGTTTGAATAAAGACTCTGCTTTTGCATCGGAAAAGACTCCTTATTGGTTGATTATTGGGGACCCCGAACTCTGGGCATAACACTATATATAATTTGCAGCAAAGGGCAAAACTGGAAAACAAGAACTTCGCCCCCAGGGTAACCTCCCCTCCCCTAGCCAATAACTAGTCAGGCAACTAAGACCCCTGATTGTTTCCTCCCTAAAGATCACATCTAGGCCTCACTTGTATTTCAGCTCCAGGCCCAGAAGAGCAGACAGTGACGCTGTGGCAGCCCCAGACCAGCTTCCACCTCCCAAGTCCCTCAACTGGACCGTTTCCGAGCCTTCCTGGTGGCCTAATAAATTCATAATTCTTCACCGGTTTTGGCCCCGTGCGTTCCTCCTTCCACGACCCTAACATCTGTGGCCCCAGCGTTCTGAGAATGAAAGTAAAAATCTTTACGCAAAACCACACCTCATCTCTTTGTTGTCTTCAGACCCAAAACAGGCCGGGATTTCCGAATCCTCCCTGCTCAGTCGCACCATCACTTCCTTACAAGGTGGCACTGCAGCCTTTCACCCTCTTCCCCCATCATCCATGTATCACCCACCAGGGATTTACCGTTCTGGTTACTGGGACCTGGGCGGCGGGACCTGAGAGGCGCGGGTCCCCACGGCTGGGGGGTTAAATGGGGTCCAGCTGCGGGAACGCTGTAAGCAGAGAGGAGACAGGGAGGCACGGAGACGCCGATCTCGGTCTGTTGGGGCTCAGGGAGCCTCAGACACACCCGCACAGCAGGCAGTTACCTCCCAGGCCTCCTCCTACTCACGAACAGTGCCCTGAAGCCTATGAATCTGTGAACAAAGACCTAAAATGTTAAAATAACCACCATATGAAGAAAGGCGGAAAACCCACCTTAACCGGATGCGCAGACACCAAAATTCCCTTTAGCTCCGCCTACATAAATGCAATTCCTTCTGGGTAATGTAGTTTTCTCAACAGCCCAGGGCACTACTTGCATCCCAGCCAATGTCTTAGGTGAAGGAAGGTGTTGTGGCCCAGCAAGTGAAGCCTGGGAAGGGACTAGATGTGACAGGAGGCCTGGCTAACTGGAGCAGACTAACAGATCTCTGAGGGGAAGAAGGTGGAGTGGAATGCAAGAGATCCACACACAGGGAGAATCCAAGATGGTGGTATTGGTAAACACCTACACTGCTTCCTCGCACAACAATTTCAAAACTACAACTAAAAGACAGAACGGACATCATCCAGAACCACGGGAAAGCTGGAAGAGTGGAAATTCTACAACTAGAAGGAAAGAGAGGGGCTCACAGAAACCCAGAGGAGCTGCAAAAAGCTGAGGTATGGAGACATGCACATGGAGAGAGCGGTGCTGGAGAACCTGGTTGGCTTTCTCTGGCGGGAGGGAGATGGAGACTCTCAAAGGCATTGAACCCGTTATCCTACAACACTAAAACCCAGATCCAACTGAAATTCATACGGGGGAGTTTGGACTGTGACAAGGGAGAAGTGCACGAAAATTTAGGGGAGTCGAAAAAGATCAGAAGTCTTATGGTGTGCACAGCGCTGTGCACAGAGGACTGACTGCTGATTGTGCCTCTGGCTTTCACAAATGGGCGGGAGACAGACCCTCCCAACTGTGCCACTTCTAATTCCACTGTACCCCAGTTTCGAGCAAAACCCTGGGGACCCAGACTCGTGTGGTCCCGGAGTACAGGGGAGCCGGAAAGGCAGCAGTCTAGAGGCACTGTGAGAGAGTGTGGGCACACAGGGACCGCTCACATGAGACTCAGGGGCCGTGGAGGGCAGGACCAACTGAAAGGGAAGGCAGTCCCTTAATCCCTGAGAGTCCACCCATCCGAGTTCAACAGAGAGGCTTCTGCAGTTTTTCAAGTCTGATATTATAAGGCTGAGTCCAACACAGAAGTTCTCCCAGCATAGTGAAAATGCCTAGACAAAGGAAGGGGTCACAAACAAAGGAAATAAAGGAAAATAAATGCCTGTATATAGCGTTCAAAACCATGCTTATAAGGTTTTTCAAGAATATGCTAGAAAAGATGGATAAATTTAGCGAGTCCCAAGAGGAAATGAAAAAGGACGAACTACAGATGGAAAAGGACCAACTAGAGATGATAAAGGACCATATAGAAATTAAACATACACTGACTGAAATAAAAAAATATTATACAAAGTCCTAACAGCAGACTAGAAGGCAAGAATCAAGTAAAATATTTGAAATATAAAGAAGCAGAAAACACTCAACTGGAAAAGCAAGAAGAGAAAAGAATCCAAAAATGGAAAGATAATGTAAGGAGCCTCTGAGACAGGCTCAAGTGTACCAACATCAGAACTGTGGGGGTGCCAGAAGAAGAGAGAGAGCAAGATACTGAAAACCTACTTAAAGAAATAATGACTGAAAACTTCCCACATCTGGTAAAAGAACTTTACAAGTCCAGGAAGCACACAGAACCTCATATAAAAGGAATCCAAAGAGGACCACACCAAGACACATCATAATTAAAATACCAAAAGCAAAAGACAAAAAGAGAATACTAAAAGCAGCAAGAGAAAAACAATTCATTACCTACAAGGGAGCACCCATACGACTGTCAGCTGATTTCTCAACAGAAATGATGCAGGCCAGACGGGAGTGGCAAAAAATATTCAACGTGATGAATAGCAAGAACCTACAACCAAGAATACTCTATCCAGCAAAACTATCATTCAGAATTGAAGGGCAGATAAAGAGCTTCACAGAGAAGAAAAACCTAAAGGAGTTCATCAACTCCAAACCAGTATTATATGAAATACTGAAAGGTACTCTTTTAGAAGAGGAAGAAGAAAAAGGTAAAAGATAAAAAATTATGAACAACAAATACATATCTATCAACAAGTGAATCTAAAAATTAAGTGAATTAAAAATTTGATCAACAGAATAAACTGGTGAATATAATAGAATCAGGAGCACACAAAGGGAGTGGACTGATAATTCTCAGGGGGAAAAATGGGAGGGGTATACAGGGAGAGACTTGACAAAAATCATACACCTATGGACTCATCAATGGCGGGGGGGAGGTAAGGGTAGAGAGCGGGGTGGGAGCCAGGTGGAGCTTTGGAGGGGGAAAAAGAGAGACAAATGTAATAATCTGAATAATAAAGATTTAATTAAAAAAAAAAAGAAAAAGAAAAAGCTAAAGGAGTTCATCAACTCCAAACCAGTATTATATGAAATGCTGAAAGGTACTCTTTTAGAAGAGGAAGAAGAAAAAAGTTAAAGACAAAAAATTATGAACAACAAATACATATCTATCAAGTGAATCTAAAAATTAAGTGAATTAAAAATTTGATCAACAGAATAAACTGGTGAATATAATAGAATCAGGAGCACAGAAAGGGAGTGGCCTGATAATTCTCAGGGCGAAAGGGGTGAGGGGTGTACAGGGAGAGACTGGACAACAATCATATACCTATGGATGAGGTCAATGGGAGGGAGGTAAGGGTAGAGGGTAGGGTGGGAGCTGGGTGGAGGGGAGCTATGGAGGGGAAAAAAGAGAAACAAATGTAATAATCTGAATCATAAAGATTTAATTAAAAAGAAAAAAATCTGATGAACAGAAAAAACTGGTGAATATAATAGAATCAGGGGCATAGAAAGGGAGTGGACTGACAATTCTCGGGGGAAATGGGTGAGGGGGATGCAGGAAGAGATTGTACAAAAAGCATATACCTATGGATGAGGACAGTGTGGGGGAAGTAAAAGCAGAGGATGAGGTGGGAGCCAGGGGGAGGGGAGCTACGGGGAGATAAAAGAGGAACAATTGTAATAATATGAACAATAAAGATTAAATTAAAAGAAAAAAAAAGAAACACACACACACACACACACACACATACACACACATACAGAGGGGGAAATGGGAGACATCTATAATACTATCAACAATAAAAAATATATGTATTTTTGTAAATTTTAAAATAATGTTGCTGATTTGCTCAGTGGTTGAGCCTCTATCTATGAACCAGAAGGTCATGGTTCTTTTCATTTTATTTTTATTTTAAAATTATTTAATGTTTAGCCCTGACCAGTTTGGCTCAGTGGATAGAGTGCTGGCCTGCAGACTGAAAGGTCCTGGGTTTGATTCTGGTCAGGGGCATGTGCCCTGGTTGCTGGCACATCCCTGGTGGGATGTCGGAGACCAAATGTTGTTCTCACTAGGTGGATGTAATTGTTCTCACTAAAAGGATGTAAACAGGAAGCCAGAAGGCTGGCCAACCTTAATTGCTCTGAAAGGTCAGAGCTGATTACTCATTGTTTAGTCGAAACTATCTGTTTGTATCATGTTAATTTCTGTTATTTCCTGCCTAAAGGCTAGGGGTGTATCCCAAAGCCTTAATAAAAGGGAGAAGAAGGCCAGAGCAAAATGGTAGTCCTTCCCACTAGAGGAAGGCTCCCGCCTGGCCCCCCAATATCGCCAAATTAATATTTTCTAGTCTCTTATTTCGTTTGCGTGCGGCCTCCTTCAGAACCCGAACCCTGACCCGGGAACCCTGAACCACACGGGACGTGGAAAGAGGTTCCCACAGTGGGAGATGTGCAGGAGGTAGCTGATTGATGTTTCTCTCTCATCAGTGTTTCTAGCTCTCTATCCCTCTCCCTTCCTCTCTGTAAAAAATCAATAAAATATATTTTTAAAAAGTATTTATTGTTTAAAGTATTTCATATGTCTCCTCTTTCCTCCATTGGCTTTTCACTGGTCACCCCCACTCCCCAGCACATGCTCTCACCTCCTTAGTGTCTGTGTACATTGGTACTGCTTATATGCATGCATACAAGTCCTTTGATTGATCTCTTACCCCTCCCCCAATCCCTGCCTTCCCTTTGAAGTTTGTTGGTCTGTTTGATATTTCTATGTCCCTGAATCTATTTTTGTTCATCAGTTTAAGCTATTCATCATATTCCATAAATGATGAGGTCATGTGATACTGGTTCTTTTCCTGGTCAGGGCACATACATTGGTTGCAGGCTCAATTACCAGTGTGGAGATGGAGTCATGCACGAGGCAAATAATCAGCAAGTCTCTCTCAAAATTGATGTTTTTAATTCCCCCTCTTCCTTCCACTTTCTAAAGTCAACAAATATATTTCAAACAAAGTATATACATATATGCATAGGCCATGAACATAAACAATAGTGTAGTGAGGCACTAGAAGCAGAGGAGCAAATTAGGAACACCTATAATAGTCAACAACCCTATATAATAAAGATAGAATATACAAATTGACTGTCACACCATCACAAAGATGGCAGTGCACTTAGAAGAGGGGGCGTTGTTTCTGTAACACACGATTGCTGTGCCCACAATGAAGGGGGGCTTTCTGTAACACAAGATTGCTGCACCCATAGTGGAGGCTGAGTTCATGCAAGGAGCCTTAACTAGCAATCAGCAGAATCCTGAGGCTTCATGGTGCTGGGCTAGGACAGGGAACCTTAGTTCCTTCTCCCCACCCCCCGCCCCCAACCCACACACACAATGAGCCTTGACAGGGGCCCTCAGGCTGCACCCAGGCCTTGGTGCTGGACGGGGGACCTGAGGCTGTATCCCCCGCCAGGCGGGGCTTGACAGGGGATCTCAAGCCACACCCCCTACCCCAGTGTTGGGCCAGTGGATCTCAGGTGCTGGCAGGGAGACCTGAGGCCACACCCCCTGAAATGGCACCAGGCCAGGGAACCTGAGGGTGCATCTGGAGACCTGAGGCTATGTCCTCTGTCCAGCGGGGCATGACAGGGGAACTTAGGATGCACCCCTTGCCCTGATGCTGGGCCAGGGGACCTGAGACTGGGGCCCCAGCCACAGCACCGGGCCAGGGGACCTGAGGGTGCACTGGGGGACCTAAGGCTGCACCCCCACACCTGGCATGTGCCAGGGGCTGAGGCCATGCCCCCTGCCTAGCATGGCTTGATAGGGGAACTCAGGCTGTACCCCTCGCCCAGTAGGACTTGATGGGGGCTCTCAGGCCACACCTCTGGCCCCTGTTCAGGGCCAGGGACCTGAGGCCATGCCCTCAGCCTGGCAGAGCCTGACAGGGTACCTCAGCCCATGCCCCCCACCTGGCGAGGCTTGTTGGGGGATCTCAAAGCACATTCCCTGCCCCGGCCTTGGCCTGGAAACTTCAGGCCTAGCCTCCTACCCCAGCATTGGGGCAGGGGACCTCAGGCCATGATCCCCGCCCTGGTACTGAGCAGAGGGACCTGAGGCTACAGCCCCTTCCACAGCACCAGGCTGTGGGACCTGCGGATGCACAGGGGGAACTGAGGCTGTGCTCCCTGTCCAGTGTGCGGCAGGGACCTGAGGCTGTGCCACCCACCCTAATGGGAGCCCTAAGGCTGTGCTCCCCGCCCGGCAGCTTGACAGGGGTGGGGCTGACCACCTTTGGATCTTGCCCAATGGAGGTGGGGTGGGCCAGGTCTGTGTCTCTCTTGATTTCAAGGCATAGGTGGGTGGGCCCTTGACTATGAGTTCCACAATGCACCCCAGACTCTGACTGGAGGAAAAATTTCATGTACATTTTACTAATTTTCTTTCATCTCTGACATTTCTATTATAGAGAAAAGGCAAGTGGCAATATTAAAATATTTCCTCTAAATAATTCCCTTTTATGTGCCTGAATTTTGTGCATCAGGCCACTCGTAAAAAATAGTGTGCACAACCAGTGGGGCTCAGTGACTGGGTATGTCCCCATTGACCAACATATCGCTGGTTTGATTCCAGGTCAAGGCACATATCCATGTTGGGGCCTCCATCCCAGTAGGGGCAATGCTGGAGGCAGCCAGTCAATGATTCTCTCTCATCATTGATGTTTCTTCTTCTCCCTTTATCTCTAAGAAATCAATAAAGACATTTAAAAAATGAACAGTGTTAAGATTGATTTGACTCAACAATAACAAAATGATTGTGGGCCATCATGTTTTCTTGCAAGTCTTGTAAGCAAAATCGTGCATTGTTCTGTCTTTATATAGGATATCCCAGGCCTAAATTTTAGGGAACAGGACCCTGCCTGGAGCTGGTCTGCCTCAGCTTGGCCTATAGTGTGTGAGTTCTTGACTTCATGCAGAAAAAATTTCACAACAGGAGTCCAGAGATTTTGAGGGAACATTTATTAAAGATGGGGATAATGAAAAACATCGAGGGCTTAGAATAGACCCAGGAACAGCAGAGAGAACTAGATGGGCTCCCCTGGCTCTCTAGAAACACTACTGTGAGCTCACTGGAGAACCAGAGGAAAGAAAGCCTTGAGCACACTTCAGGGGGTCAGCTCAGGATGACTTGTCACTGCTCATTGCTGCCCTGCTTGCAGGTGGAGCGGGATCCCTTAAAAGCTTAGGAGAGCCTGGCTGGTGTGATTCAGCAGCTGAGCATTGACCTATGAAACTGGAGGACATGGTTGCATTCCCAGTCAGGACCCATGCTCAAGTGGTGGGCTGAATCCCCATTGTGAGGCATGCAGGAGGCAGCCTATCAGTGATTTTCTCTCATCATTGATGTTTCTATCCCTCACTCCTCCCTTCCTCTCTGAAATCAACAAAAAATATTTTAATGTATATTTTAAATCAATTATACTTACATCAAAGGTCAAAAAGTTATTACAACTTGCCACTTCTCAATTATTTTTCTATTTTATTATGAAAGTTCTTAGGGGAATGGATTTAAAACAAAACAAGTTAACATTACTAATTTTCAGACCAACAATTTAAAAACATTAAACATCTCGTGTGCTCACAGGGATAAAGAAAAACTAGAATTCATTATTGTGGGTGGTTAGAAAGGCAAAGAAAGGCCATTTTAGACCACAATTCTGCATGTCTTAAAAGTAAAAACACTCATCTGTACTGCAACAGGCAGATTAGGAAAACATACATTTATATAAAGAACTGAACCCAATATTCCCAGAAAATTTATTTATAATACCCAAAATCTGAAAATAACAAAAAATCATAGACAGATAAATAGGTAGTTATTTACAGAACACAATACTATTCAACAATAAAAAATAAATTAAGTTTTCACAGAAGCATTAATGTTGAACCTCAAATTAACTATGTAGCCTGAAAGAATCACATATTTGTTAAAGAATACACATATTACAGTGTTTATAACATTAGGAAAATTATGAACTAATCTTGTAAAGGAAGGAAAATGAATGAATGGACTTAGGGATTAAAAGGCAGAAGATAGATTGTAAGAAAAGGTAAAAGCAGGTTTAGAGTTGTTGATACTGAAAATAATACAATGATTAATAAATAACAGCACAAATATAAACTCTCCATGGCCACTGTGCTTCATTTTGTTGAGTGTGATCACATTCAGTGAAAGCCACTGGTTTGATTCTAGGTCAAGGCACATGCCTTCCTGAATCCCCAAAAATGAATGTGCAGGAGGCAGATGATTGCTGTTTCTCTCCTTCTGTCTTTTCAAAATTTAACAAAAATACATTTTAAAATATATAAAATAGTTACATGAAATGGAGAATTAACTGTGTTTTGCATACCACAACATAAGCCTACTTTTTTCCCAACATGGATGTGGGTAACAGAGAAGCCTATTTCACGTGTGATGGTTTCTCAGCTTTGTCTGTATGTTCGACCTCACCAAATACTGCACATTAGAAAAGTGCATTCCCTTGCTCATCAGTTATACATATACCTAAGTAAACCCTTGCAATGTGGTTTCATATATATCATAGATATCCCTCTGTTGTTAGAAAATTAAGATGGTAACCCTATATAGACACAAACATCCCTCTCTTCATTTCTTGGGAGGACCAGCCTAGTCTCAGTGGCAGAAAATATTGGCAAGCAGTGAAGCCTATTGCCATCAGCCCCACTGGTGTGGCAAAGTGGTTAAGCATTAACTTATGCAGCAGGAGGTCATGGTTTGATTTCCGGTCAGGACACATGCCCTAGTTGTGGGCTCAAGCCCCACAGCAAGGACATGCAGGATGCAGCTGATTCTCTCATCATTGATCTCTGTCTCTCCCTTACTCTCTGAAGTCATAAAAGTATATATTAAAAAACAAAAACAAAAAACTATTCCCATCAAATTCAAGAGGAATGCTGACTATCTCCAAAAGACACATCTGGGACAGATTGCAGAATTATCCTTCCTCTACCTTTGACTTCTTGCCTGTTGAACAACTACTTTATGTGAATACCCTAGAGGAGCCAGGGAATACTCAATAGCATTAGATTATTCTACTTGTCAATGACCTCCACTACACAAAACAGTTTTAGAGGTCCTGAGAATGTCTGTACATAAAGGTCACACAAGCCACAGGCCCTGGAACATTTGTGGCCTTATGTTCAGAAGAGGCACTTATTATTTAATTTACTGCAGTCTGTCCCTCTCACTATTGAAATAGTGTTTCTGTCCTAATTGTGGTTCCTCCTCAGAATCTTACAACAAATGACACCAGCCTATGAAATTTTACACTTCCTGGAACATGGCTCCTTTGCAATAAATACATGGAGAGCAGGATCCCTAAACATTTAGGAGGCTTATGTAATACATATTGAGAACAGAGAACATGATTCCTATTGGTCTCAGAGACAGAGCAAAGGTCTCCTCTTCAGAGTGACCTTTGCCCTCACCAATAATCAAGGCACTAGGTTGCAAATTAAATGCACAAAATCAGGTGGTTGTTCTTTCAAAGACTTGGGCCGCAATAAATAAGTCAATACTGGACAAAAAGTGATTTCCTGACATTATGCTGTCCCTTCCAAACCATTTAAAATTTGGTATAAACACAATATCTATATGCTGAAAGATCACATTTGTGTTTGAAAATCATCTGTGCTAGTGAATCAAACCAAACTAAAGATACAAATGTAAAAACACCTTAAAAAAGATAATAAGTCAGAGCACAGGAGCGCAAGGGTTTGCAGGTTTGTGAATAAGAGCTTCAAAATTTATCAAAGCATAATATGAATACCACTATGTCCATGAAATAGGCAGCACTTCTTAGCTGAGAAAAGGTGCTCTGGATGAATCCTGGGTCAGGTCCATTTTCTAGTCATAGAGAAATGAATGAAGATATTTCCAAGAGGTTGGAGGAACCATAATTACTTCAAGCAGAAGTGAGAACACAGAATACATTCCCCTGAGCACCCAGGGATTATGAGCAATGCACACTCCTCAGGTGAGCCAGGTGTTAGAGGTGAAATCTCTTCAGCGACAGTCACAGTGACATCATTCGGATCGTAGTTGTGGGCATGTTAGCAAGTACAATGCAGCTCCAAGCCTCGCTTGTACTTCAAATTTATGAGGAATTTAGAAGACTGTCTGTTCCCATAAAAGGAATTCACATTCATGTAAAGGATCTCATAGAGCCCCTTAAGTGTTCTTATAAGTGATAAAAATAAACTATTCCCTGCACATTTATGGCTTTTCTCCAGTATGAATTCTGTGTTGTGTAGTGAGGCCATACCTTCAACTGAAATGCTTCTCACATTCACTACACTCATATAGCTTTTCTATAGTGTGAACTCTGTGGTGTCTAGTGAGGTGAGACCTTTGAAATGCTTATCACATTCACTACGCTCATATGGCTTTTCTCTAGTGTTAACTGTGGTGTCTAGAAGGACTTCCCAAAGTCACTGTACTCATACTGCTTTTCTCTAATGTGAACTTTGTTGTGTTTAATGAGAGCAGTGCTTTCACTGAAGACCTTCTCACAATCACTACACTTGTAGTGCTTTTCTGTAGTGTGAACTCTCCCATGTTGAAGGTGATTGAGGATTTGTATGCACACTTTCTTACATTTATTATTCTCATAATTGTATCTCCAGAGCAAAGACCATTCTGATAAGCAACGTTCTGTTTCTGGCTGGTAGCTACTTCACATTCAACCCACTGGTGATGTGTCTTTCCACTGAGAAGTTCCTGTGAAATTTCATTGTTACTTTGTGGCTCCTCAGTGTTAAGAGTGGCCTGGTGCTGGAGAAGCTCTAAGATGGCTGGGGAGTCTTCTCCAATTTCCGAACTAGCTTCAGGCATCCCAGGTAAGTAGAAGCAGCAACTTGTCATAAGAGAAGGACTCTCCATATCTTTTTTCCAGGGCTTCTCTCCACTGGCATCCTTCTGCTGCTGGTGAGGAATTGCACTGAAACACAAGTCTCTCACACATGCATCATTTAAGAACACATTTTTCTCCAAGTAAACAAGTTGTAACTCACTCAGGTGCAAAATATCTTTTAACACTGAGAAGCACAGTTTACACAGATGGGTCCTCAGGGTGGCTGGAGTTGTCTTGGAAGCCCTGACATGAGAATCTCCTACATATACACTGTGCTCAGAATAGGCCTCCACATCATCCAATTTATACCAAGGACCTGAAAACAGAGGGATGATGAGGAAATGAATGTTGACTCTGGAAACAGGGGGAAGTCCTTTTATAAAAGTGTGTTGCATATACTACAATGGTTTCATGCAATTGGTTAAAAATAAAATACCTGCAGAATGGCTTAATAAGAGGCCCCTGTGAAGCTCTTGATCACTGAAGATCATAAAATAGGGGATATTTCAAAAGAATATAGCAAAAATATAGCAAGTACTATATGGAAGGGAGCAGACTGTCCAGCTCATTCTGCTGCCAACAGCATTCAGTAGATCTCTGCTAATGACATGGGCTAGCTGTGCTGAAGGTTGGTTACATCTCATCACAAGTAAAATTCAGTAAACAAGTAGCTGGTGTTTGAGGGTTTTAAAGCACGTATGTGCTCCTTATAACACTTGTATAGGTCGATGTTGTAGAATACTTCAGAAAGAGGGGAAGAAACCAAGATGGTGACATAGGTGAACAGCTAAACTGCTGCCTCGCACAACAATTTCAAAACTACAACTAAAAGACAAAACAAACATCATCCAGAACCACAGGAAAGTTGGCTGAGTGGAAATTCTACAACTAGAAGGAAAGAGAGGGGCTCATGGAGACTCAAAGGAGCTGTAAAAAGCTGAAGTACGGAGATGCGCACGTGGAAAGAGCAGCCGGTGGAGTGCCTGGCTGGCTTCCTCTGGCGGGAGGGAGACGGAGACTCCCAACTGCACTGAACTCCTTATACTAGGGCACTGAACACCAGTTCTGGGCAAGACTCATATGGGGGGAGTCTGGACTGTGAAAAGGTAGGAGAGCATAGAAATTAAGAGGAGCCACAAAAGGGCAGAAGTTTGGGGGCACGCACACCACTGCCCACAGAAAACGGACTGCTGATTGTGCTGCTGGCTTTCTCTAGTGGGCAGGAGACAGAGCCTCCCAACTGCGCCACTTCTAATTCCACTGAACCCCAGTTTCAGGTGAGACCCTGGGGACCCAGAATCATACAGTTACTGGGGCACAAGGGAACCGGAAAGATAGATGTCTAGAGGCACACTCATGTGTGTGCAGAGAAAGGGTGCAATGATTACCCAGAGACACATGAGACCCAGGGACCATGTAGGGCGGGGCTGACTGGAAGCCCTGAGACTCCAACCAATCCAAGCTCAACAGAGAGGCTTTTTCAGTATTGCAAGTCTTGTATCATAAGGCTGATTCCGACACAGAAGTTCTCCCAGCATAGTGAAAATGCGGAGACAAAGGAAGAGATCACAAACAAAAGAAATGGAGGAAAACAACTAGATAGAGTTCAAAACCACGGTTATAAGGTTTTTCAAGAATTTCCTAGAAAAGATGGATAAATTTAGTGAGACCTAAGAGGAGATGAAAAAGGACCAACTAGAAATTAAACATACACTGACTGAAATAAAAAATATTATGCAGAGACCTAACAGCACACTAGAGGAACGCAAGAATCAAGTCAAAAATTTGAAATACAAAGAAGCAGAAAACACGCAACTAGAAAAGAAAAAAGAATCCAAAAATGTGAAGATAATGTAAGGAGCCTCTGGGACAACTTCAAGTGTACCAACATCAGAATTATGGGGTTGCCAGAAGAGAGAGAGCAAGATACTGAAAACATATTTGAAGAAATAATGACTGAAAACTTTCCTCACCTGGTGAAAGAAATAAACTTATAAGTCCAGGAAGCACACAGAACCTCCAACAAAAGCAATCCAAAGAGAATCACACCAAGGCACATCATAATTAAAATGCCAAAGGCAAAATACAAAGAGAGAATATTAAAAGCAGCAAGAGAAAAACAGTTAGTTACCTACAAGGGAGTACCCATAAGACTGTAAGCTGATTTCTCAACAGATACTACGCAGGCAGAAGGAAGTAGCAAGAAATATTCAAAGTGATGAAAAGCAAGAACCTACAACCAAGATTACTCTACCCAGCAAAGCTATCATTTAGATTTGAAGGTCAGATAAAGAGCTTCACAGATAAGAAAAAGCTAAAGGAGTTCATCACCACCAAACCAGTATTATACACTCCATTTCTTTTGTTTGTGATCTCTTCCTTTGTCTCCGCAATTTCACTATGCCAGGAGAACTTCTGTGTTAGAAGTAGTCTTATTATACAAGACTTGCAAAACTGCAAAAGACTCTTTGTTGAGTTTGAATAGGGTGGAGTCTCTGAGTTGCCTTGGCTTCCAGTCAGCCCTTCTACGTGGCCCCTGGTAATTGCTATAGCCATCGGTGTGTGCAAGCGCACGTGCGTGCCTCTAGACAGCTGCCTTTCTGGCTCCCCTGTACTCCGGGACCCATATCAGTCTGGGTCTCCAGGGTCTCGCCCAAAACTGGGGCTCAGTGGTATTAGAAGTGGTGCAGTTGGGAGGCTCTCTCTGGCCCACTAGTGAGAGCCAGCGATACAATCAGCAGTTCATCTTCTGCAGGCAGTGGTGTACGCACCCCCAAACCTCTGCCCTTTCGTCGGTCTCCTAAATTTCCTTTCACAGTCAAGACTCCCCCTGTAGGAGTCTCACCCAGAATTGGGGTTCAGTGCCCTAGGATAAGGGGTTCAGTGCAGATGGGAGTCTGTATCTCCCTCCAACCAGAAGAATCCAGGCAGGCACTCTGCCACCCGCTCTCTCCACATGCGTCTCTCCGTATCTCAGCTTTTTGCAGCTCCTCTGAGCCTCCATGAACCTCTCTCTTTCCTTCTAGTTGTAGAATTCCCACTCAGCCAGCTTTCCTGTGGTTCTGGATGGTGTCCATTCTGTCTTTTAGTTGTAGTTTTGAAATTGTTGTGCGAGGCAACAGTTTAGGTGTTCACCTATGCCACCATCTTGGTTTCTTCTCAGATTTATTTTTTTTTAAAAAAAGAAGCACAATTTACCTGAAAGAAATAGCACATCTTAAGATGGTGGTTTGGGGGAAACAATGGTTATATCCATTTCTTAGTCAGAGACAAAGTAGTGAAGATTCTAAGATCTCCGGTACTCAACATTTCCTCAAACAGAATTAAGAATACAGAATTCATTTTTTTTTCCTGAGCACACAGGACTTCTTACAATCAGTACACACAGATAGCTTTTCTCCAGTGTTAACTCTCTTATGGATATGGAGGTGACTAATGCAGGTCAAATATTTTCCCACATTCACTACACTCATGTGAACTCTCTGGTATTGAGTGAAGTGCCTGCATTGCCTAAAGGACATTCCACAGTCATGACACTTATAGGGCTTTTCTCCACTGTGAACCCTGTGATGTTGAATGAGGGTATATCTGTGTGTAAATGACTTCCCATAGTCACTACACTTATATGGCTTTTCTCCTGTGTGAACTCTCTTTTGGATAAGGAAGTGATTATTGCTGGTAAAAGATTTCCTATATTCACTACACTCAGAGGGTTTTTCACCAGAATGAATTCCCTGGTATGGAGTGATAGTATTACTTTGATTGAAGGACTTTCTGCAATCACAACTCTCATATAGCTTTTCTCCAGTGTGGAATTCGTGTAGTTGAATGAGTTTGGACCTCAGGTTAAATGACTGCTCTCGATCACTACTAGGTGTATCAGTTAATAATGCAGATTTTTTTTCAATAGATGGAGTTACATATATGTTGATATTTATGCAATGTGATAGATATCCTATTTTGTTGTATTAACAATGTTAAAAACTTCATATGTCAAATTTCCTGAAGATCTTAACATCATAGATATTTTCACACTTAAAAATGTTGAATTTCGTACCAAAAAAAAAAATGCATTGATGGGAATTTATAATTCATTGCTTTGCTTTGAAGAAAAGTGCTGCTGAAAGCTTCAGAAAGTTTATGGTGAACATACTCCATCTCAAGTGATGATTTTGATGTGAAAGATAAAGAAAAATCCAGGTCAACCAAAAAAGTTGGAAGACCAACTATTATAAGCATTATTGGATGAAGATGAATGTCAAACTCAAAAACACTTGAGAAAGATTAAATTGCTCAGCAAACAATTTCCGATCATTTATAAGCAATGAGAAATATTTTAAAGGAAGGAAAATGGGTGACACATCAACTGAATGAATGACAAATGGAAAACTGAAAATTCATCAGTAAGATGTTGCTTCATTGGCACAAAAGAAAGTCTTTTTTTTGCATCGAATTGTGACTGGTGATGAAAAGTGAATTTATTTTGAGAATCACAAATGCACAAAATCATGAGTTGATCCAGGTCAACCATCCACAACTGCAAGGCCAAATCATTTCAGAAAGAAGATGATGCTCTGTGTTTGTTGAAATCAGGAAGGAGTGGTATATTATGAGCTTCTAAAACCAGGTGAAACCATTAATGTTGATCGCTACCAACACAAATAATCAATTTGAACCATGCTTTGATTGTGGAACGACCAAAATGGGCAAAGCAATTTTGCTTCATGATGGTGTACAATCACACACTTCAAAACCATTTAAAGACATGTTAAAAGATCTTACCTGGGAAATATTAACCCACCGGCTGTATTCACCAGAACTTGCCCCATCCCATTACTACTTGTTCTGATCAATGCCACATGCAATTTCTGAGCATCACTTCTAAACCTACGAAGAAGTGAAAAATTTGGTCTCTGAATGGTTTGCCTTAAAACAAGAAAAGTTCTACAGGGACAGTATCCACAAACTACCTGAAAAATGGGGGAAATATGATAGACATTACTTTGAATAAAGCACTTTTGATGTTTCTCTTGAAATTATTATGTTTTCTTTCATTAAAAAATCCACATTATTGACCAAAATATCTAGTACATTTGTATGGCTTTTCTATAGTGTGCACTTTTCTATGACAAGTGAGGTGTAAGATTTCTATAAAAGTTTCTCCACATTTTTCCCCTTGTAATTCACTTATCTGGAGAAGACAACCTGATGTTGACCAACTTTCTGGTTATGGATGACAACTTTTTCACATTCACCCCTCATCATGACTTCTTCCACTGAGAAATTCCTGTGGTATCTCCTACACTGTGTGGATCCCCAGTGTTAAAAGTGGCCTGGGGAGGAGCCAAGATGGCGGCATAGGTAAACACCTACACGGCTGCCTCGCACAACAATTTCGGAACTACAACTGAAGGACAGAACAGACATCATCCAGAACCACAGGAAAGCTGGCTGAGTGGGGGTTCTGCAGCTGGAGGGAAAGAGAGGGGTTCACAGACACCCAGAGGAACTGCAAAAAGCTGAGGTACGG
>PVJN01019268.1:0-37613 GCA_004026805.1 Lasiurus borealis | reverse complement strand
TTTTAATTTATTTTTTTGCAGATATATCACTCTATCGTGAAAATCCATTTTATTTATTCACACAGTTGTTTTTTGATACAACTAAAATTTATATGCATTACTCTGAGTGATTCTATATTTCAAACAAACTAATCTAGGATCAGAACCTAGACAGAAGGAAATGGGTAGATACTTGGCACAATTTTGTGAAAGATAACTGATATTGGGAAATTGACTCAGAACAAGTTCTGCTGATATCTGTTATCAACTGGAAATTTTATTTTCCTTGGGAAACGTCATCATTGTCAAAACTTATGTTCACTTTGCTGTTATAGTTATCCAGTCAGCCAGAGTTATTAATGCTGTTTTCAAAAACTTAAGCTACATATATAGGGAAAGTATCTAAGATCCTTTTTCCTAAATATTGGCATTTAACTTCATTAAGATGAAATATGGCAGCTGTTGATCTATATTGTGTCTGTCTATAAGAAAAGAGGTGAAAATAATCTTACTTACTTGAAATTTTAACTTTGGAACTATAGGAATTCCAATTCAGCCAGATAAGAAGATTAACCTTATTTTACTTTTAAAAAAAATCTCCTTAGTGTGTCATAGGATTTTCAGTACTACCAAAACATTTGGATTTTTGCTTCTTCCCCCTTAATACATCAGACTTATTACAAGAATACTTTCTTTTTAATACTACATTGGGTTCACTGAGTAAAATTCTTCAACTCCTATCTTTTTATTTCAACTAAGTACCATAAAGAACGTTCCATCATAAAGACCCTCTGGAGTTAGGAAAACTACCACAACCAGCTAGTCATTAACTTCCAAATATGGTCTTTATTTCTTGTGGTGAAATGATGTGCCTTTCCTTGCCTAAGTCCCTTTCTGGTGTGTATCAGCATTATTTAATGTCTTCTAATTCAGTCATTTTTTAATAAATATGTCTATGAACATTGAACTTTTAAAAATCTTATTTACTTATTTCATTATAGCATTTGACGAATTTTTTTAAAAATGTAACTTAGTGATTTCTTACAATATCCTAAATCTTTTATATAAAATAAACTTAAAAATGAGAAAAGACTCAGTTGATTTAAATCTCAATACATTTGGATAAAGAAATACAAGATCCTGAATGAGCATTTCTGTAGAAAATGCTTTGTTGCTTTATAGGCCTATCTTTATACCCAGTGTTTGGGTCTCTGTTTTATCTTCCAAGACCTGTGGGAACAGCTTAGCACCTACTAGAAAATAAGAGACTCTATGTCATATGTTTCACAGTTTTAATTTTTTTTATTGTTTAAAGTATTACAAATAGTAGTATGTATGTCTCCTTTTTTTCCAATTGACCTTCCCCTGGCTTCCCCTACCCTTTGGCACATGCCCTCACCTTCCTCCCAGTGTCTTGCATCTATTGATTATGCTTATCATACAAGTCCTTCAGTTGATCTCTTACCCCCACCTCAACCCTCCCCAGCCTTCCCCCTGTAGTTTGACAGTTTGTTCGATGCTTCTCTGCCCCTGTATCTTTCTTTTTTGTTCATCAAGTTATAATGTTCTTTATTATCCATTAGTGATTGATATTATGTGTTATTTTTCTTTCACTGATTGGCTTATTTCACTTAACATAATGCTCTCCAGTTCCATCCATGCTGTTGCAAATGGTAAGAATTACTTTTTTATAGCAGCGTAGTATTGCATTGTGTAAATGTACCACAGTTTTCTAATACACTCATCTGTTGATGGGCATTTAGGCTGTTTCCAAATCTTAGCTATTGTAAATTATGCTGCTTTGAACATAGGAGTGCATATATCCTTTCTGATTTGTGTTTCTGTTTTCTTGGAATATATTCGTAGAAGTGGGAGTAGTGGGTCAAATGGCAGTTCCATTTTTAATTTTTTGAGGAAACGCCATACTGTTTTCCACAGTGGCTGCATGAGTCTGCATTCCTATCAGCAGTGCAGGAGCGTTCCTTTTTCTCTGCATACTCCCCAACACTTGTCATTTGTTGATGATAGCCATTCTTGCAGGTGTGAGGTGGTATCTCATTGTTGTTTTGATTTGCATCTCAGATGATTAGTGACTTTGAGCATTTTTTCATATGTCTCTTGGCTTTCTGAATGTCCTCTTTGAAAAGTGTCTATTTAGGTCATTTGCCCATTTTTTGATTGGGTTATTTATCTTTCTTTTGTTAAGTTGTATGAGTTCTCTGTAAATGTTGGAGATTAAACCCTTATAGGAGATAACTTTGGCAAATATCTTCTCCCATGCAGTGGGCTTTCTTGTTGTTTTGTTGTTAGTTTCTTTTTGCTGTGCAGAAGCTTTTTATTCTGATGTAGTCCATTTGTTTATTTTCTCTTTAGTTTCCATTGCCCTAGTAGCTGTATCATTAAATATATTGCTACAACAGATGTCTGCTATTTTGCTGCCTATGGCTGCTCCTTTTTATGGTTTCCCATCTTATGTTTAAGTCCTTTATCCATTTTGAGTTTATTTTTGTGTATGGTGTAAGTGGTGGTCTAGTTCATTTTTTTGCATGTATCTGTCCAGTTTTCCCAACACCATTTTTTAAAAATATATTTTAAAATATATCTATTGATTTTTTACAGAGAGAAAGGGAGAGAGATAGTTAGAAATATCAATGAGAAAGAGACATCTATCAGCTGCCCCTGCACCCCCCCCCACTGGGGACGTGCCCACAACCAAGGTATGTGCCCTTGACCAGAATCAAATCTGGGGCCTTTCAGTCTGCAGGCTGATGCTCTATCCACTGAGCCAAACTGGTTTCGGCCCAACACCATTTATTGAAGAGACTGTCTTGACTCCATTGTATACTCTTGCCTCCTTTGCCAAATATTAATTGAGCATAATGGCTTGTGTCGATTTCTGGGTTCTCTGTTCTGTTCCACTGGTTTATATGTCTGTTCTTGTGCCATTACCAGTCAGTTTTGAGAACAGTGGCTTTGTAGTATGGCTTGATATATGGTATTGTGATCCCTCCGTTGTTCTTTTTTCTCAAGATTGCTGCAGCTATTCGGGTTCTTTTTTTACTCCAGATGAATTTTTGGAGAATTTGTTCTAGGTCTTCGAAGTATTTTAATGGGGATTGCATTGAATCTATAGATTGCTTTGGATAGTATAGACATTTTAATGATCTTGATTCTACCAATCCATGAACATGGTATATTCTTCCATTTGTTTATGTCTTCCTCTATCTCTCTTTTCAGCGTTTGAAATTTTCTGAGTATAGGTCCTTTATCTCCTTGGTTAAGTGTATTCCTAGGTATCTTAATTTTTTTGTTGCAATGGTAAATGGGATTGCTTTTTTAATTTTTCTTTCTGTGAGTTCATTATTGGTGTATAGAAAAGCCATAGACTTCTGGGTGTTAATTTCGTATCCTGCTACATTGCCAAATTTATTTATTAAATCTAGTAGTTTTTTTGATTGAGTATTTGGGGTTTTCTCTATACAATATCATGTCATCTGCAAATAAGGACAGTTTTACTTCTTCTTTTCCAATTTGGATGCCTTTTATTTCTTCTTCTTGTCTGATCACAATGGCTAGTATTTCCAGTACTATGTCGAACACGAATGGTGAGAGTGAGCATTCCTGTCTTGTTCCTGTTCTTAGGGAAAATGGTCTTAGTTTTTGCCCATTGAGTATGATACTGGCTGTGGGTTTGTCATATATGCCTTTTATTATGTTGAAGTATGATCCTTCTATCCCATCTTGCTGAGGGTTTTTATCAAGAAAGGGTATTGGATTTTGTCAAATGCTTGTTGTGCATCAAATGGATATGATTATATGGTTTTTATCTCTGTTTGTTTATATGGTGTATCCCATTTATTGATTTGCAGATATTGTACCATACTTGCATCCCTGGAATAAATCCCACTTGGTCATGGTGTATGATCTTTCTAATATAATGCTTAATTCAATTTGCTAGAATTTTGTTGAGGGTTTTGGTGCCTATGTTCATGAGGGATATTGGCCTGTAATTTTCTTTGTATTGTCTTGATCTGGTTATGGGATTAGATTAATGCTGGCTTGGTAGAATGAGCTTGGAAATGCTCCTTCCTCTTGATTTTTTTTTTTCAAATAGTCTGAGGAAGATAGGTTTTATTTCTTCTTTGAATGTTTTATAAAATTCCCCTGTGAAGACATCTGGTTCTGGGCTTTTGTTTGTTGGAAGTTATTTGATTACTGCTTCAATTTCCTCCATAGTTATCAGCTTATTCAGGTTTTTTGATTCCTCCTGATTGAGTTTTGGAAAATCATATATTTTTAGGAATATGTCCATTTTTTCTAGATTGACCAGTTTGTTGGAGTAGAGTTAGAGTTGCTCATAGTATTTTTTTACAATTCTTTGTATTTCTGTGGGATTTGTTGTCATTTCACCTCTTTTGTTTCTGATTTTGTTTATTTGGGTCCTCTCTCTTTGCTTCTTGGTGAGCCTAGCTAGAGGTTCATCAATCTTGTGTATCTTTCAAAAGAGCCAGCTCTTGGTTTCTGTTTCACAGCTTTAAAACATGTTTTCAAAGTAGTATTGTGACCTATATCATATTTAATGTGGCTAGTTTTTCATAAGTTTACTTAATAGCTGTGGATTTGTGTTGTATATTAAAGAAATAAGTGAGTCAGCTTTGGATTTCCAGCAAAGCCAGTATAAATCTGTAGCTGATTGTTGCCTCTGAAATGGCTTGCTGCTCACTTTTCTTTCTCTTCCTAATTCTTGAAGTGTCATTGCCCTCCAGTCCTATAGACAGGAGAAAAGCTAAATGAGCAAACAAAACACTTTTGGGAATAGCAGTTTTAAATTGTTGAACAAGAGGGCATTTCTATGTTGGGAATTATTTTAAACAGTGGTCCCTGCTTCTTGTCCCTCCAAAGTTATCTGTGACTGTCATTATAGTCTGGAAACTCAGTCAGAATTGGCCTTCTATGTCACAGCCTCACCAGTATGGAAAGCTAGCACCATAAGCCCTATTGCTAAATGTGTGTTGTAGTTGATACTTGAAGCACATTGCAGAGTAGCTGAGGTCATCCTCTCTTGTGAGGACTTTTTTTTCTGTGGAATACATAGTGCCATGTTGTTTTATTTGATATGAAAACTATAGTTTTTCAGTTGCCCCGTGATTCTGAAGAGGTAGAATCATATGAATTACTGATATTTGGTTACTTTTAAAGTTAAATTTAAACATAAAATGAGTGGCAAATAAAGTCCTATTCATCTCTTTTCATCTAATCTTTGAAAGTAACTCCCAAAGTAAAATAATTTTGAGATTTTTCAGAACATGAGCTTTATGGCAACTTAAGAAACCTAGTATTTTAAAATCTTAAATTTATGGTTCCTAACCTAATAACTAAATGATGTGAATATGTTCTATATGCTTTTTAGCAAAAGACTCATTTCAAAATGTCCTAGGTATAGCTATAAAAACAATAAAAGTTAAAACAACAAAATGGCATTATTTTAGAATAATTTTTGTTTAATTAATTCTGTGCTTGCTATCTATGTCATGTTACACCAGAGTCTCAGGAATTTAATAGTAATGTGTTAAAGCTTTACCTACTCTAAATATTAGTGTATGTCTAGTGTGTGTGTGTTTGTTGGGGGGAGGATAGACTTGATAAGTCATTTATAGGTGACCTGATTTAGTCATACAAGTGAGAAGAATGATATGATCATACAACAATCAATTTAGAATTTGTTTTCTTATCCCAAAGATGACATCAAATTGTAGACTGGCAATTAAAACTTATAATATAAATCCAGTCATCTTAAGCTGACTATAAAATACATAATGTGAGGTCATTTCACAATGTAACCCTGTGTTGATATTCATCAGAAATGAAAACAGCCTGTTGAATTAACCTGATTTTCCAGTTGCAACACTTCCCAGCGTTTCCTAGCAGCGAAAAGAATAGATAATGGGTGCAGTTCTGCAGATGCAGATAATTTGCCAAGCTGGATGCAGCTTTGTCCTGGCACGGATGGGTGGAGCCTTGTCCTCCTTTTAGCTTTCTACTCATTCGGGAATAAGGATTCATAGCTTGGAAAGAAAGAACTAAAACAGGAATTCTGTTGTTTGTTGCTCATCAACTGTTGCAATACACTATTGTCGTGAGATACTCCCTACCACACATTTTTCCCTTGGATCACAGAACATGCCAATGTCCTGCAAATTCACTGTGTGAAAATTTTAACTTGCAAAAAGAATAAATTAGAATGATCATTTGCAATATAGAAGTTGCCATAAACATTACTTACTAGTAAATCCTCTTCAGTGCTAAAATTTCTTTTAGAAAAATTAACGCATTATTTGACATTAACATTTACCTGTATATACTTTCAGCAAGCTTGTATAAAGCAAGATCCAATTTATATGTTTATTTTTGCTGAGTTTAAAATTATGAAATGAAAGATTAAATCTTGTTTTGTCTCTGCCTTTTAAAATATTTAGTTATTGGATAATGCATGACCTTTCCTCTTCTGACTCTGTGCCTCAGAATGTGAACTTTACCTTCTGCAGCCTTTCAGTCCCTCCCAGTCTTCTCAACTCAGCTTGTAAAGTCCTTGGTAGTTCACAAGGGACTTTGATTCTTATATCCCCATAATCTCCCTTGGCCTCTTTCTTCAGGATTTTTAGCCTTATCATCATATGTGCTATCCAGTTTTCTTATTTTCAGTCTCAAAGATTAAGAATAGCTGTTGAAAACTACAAATCAATTCTGTTAAAAGATTGTGCTGTTGGGTGTTAGCTGCTTGACAATTGTAACCATCTCTGATTATTGATTATTACTCCTTACCATATATTTTCCAAAATTGCTAATGGAATCTAGAATTCTTCCTTCCACAAAAAAGAGTGTATTCTTTAATGAGGGAGTATTGGAATGAACTGTTCCAGTTTCTCCAAATCTCACTTGCTACTCTCTACAAAATGGGAAGTTGTATGATCTGATTGGAGAGATTGCTGGGATCGGGACATCTACAAAAAGCGACAAAAAAAAAGTGTATAGTGGTTAAGTATCCAGCTTAAAGAGACAATACTAAATTTGTGATCCCAGGTCTATCACTTAGCTTTTCTGAGCCCTATACTCTTCCCATCTTTGAAATACTATCAATGCCTCTTGAATTACAATTAGGATTTTGTCAATAACTCAGCTAAAACTAGCCGCTCAAAAATGCTACTTATGACTGGAGGCATAAAGGGGATAGGTTACCAAGCCTAGGGAGCTGTGGTTCTCTACCTAGGCCACACATTGCAATTGCCTGGAGAATGGTTAAAAATATTTGTGCTCTAGAGAGTCTGATCTTGTTGGTCTGGGGTGTGGCCATATCACTGCAATTTTTTAACCTATCTAAATGATGCCAGTGGGATAGTTATGTTTGAAAAATATGCATGAAAGCTATGTTTAAAATCCAGAAGTAGGATCTTTCTCTCCCAGGCAGATTGTTAGAGGGAGACAGTGGGCTCTGTCAAATAGATAAACCCAGCACAGTGCCTGCTTTCTAGAAGCCATGTCTCTCTTGAGCTTCCCAGCACTTTCTCCTGCTAATGACTGGTTGTGTGAGTCGGGCCCCATGCATCACACTCTGCTGGCTGGAGTAGTGTTGAAAGTCTACCTGCAGACCCAGTACATTCCACTGGTTGGTCTGAAGGTTCAGATTTGGCAGGAGGGAACAGGAAGCCTTGTTTGTTTTGGCTTCAATTCCAAATTACTTTCTCTAATCCAGCCCTTTCAGGCTAATCACACTATAACTGGTGTGATTAGCCTCCATAAAGTACATGAAAACGATCCGTGACTGCTTATCGGTTCATGGCAATCCTACTCTTAGAACCAGTAGGACAGATGGATAAGTGATTGACATACACTTCTATACAAGCCAGAAATTTCCTGAGAATGGACATAGGAAATGAGATAAAACAATATCTGCCTTGATAGATTATTGTGAGGATTAAATAAGAAGGTACACAGATCCTGAAACGGAAGAGCTCAATAAATGTTGGGTTTCATAATGCAGCACACAGGGAGGAACTGGCCTTTGCCTGGCCTGTATGGTCAGGCTCCAGTACACACAGGGATTGGAGCTATGGTGGCTTGTCATGTGACTACACACCCACAGGGATTAGAGCCAGGGCTGGTACTACATTATCAAGTGAGTCTAGTTTCTATTTAAGATTCATTTTAAAACAGACAGTTTAATTACATGGGATTTTAGTCAAACTTGCGAAAGATTGTGCTTTTATCTTTCTTTAAAGCTTGTGTTTTTCTTTTTCTCAAACAGGACTGTACAAGTGTGGGGTTTTAGGTCTTTTGATAGTTTTGCTAAACATCAGTTGATTATTCAAGATGAGCTGCATCAAAAATCTGTCTTTATCCTGTTTAAATTGGATTCAGCTCCATTGAGGGGATGGAAGGAACCTGGATTCCTGTGCTTGTTCTCAGGGTCCTGAAGTCAACTACTTCTACATGCAATTTTATTTGAGTAGTTAATTTTTTAGAAAGTATTGTTGACATAAAATAGTAGTTTCATGTGTACAACAGTGATTCAACATTTATATAACTTACGAGGTGATCACTGTGATAAGTCTGGTAACCATCTGTCACCATACAAAATCCTACATAATAAAAGGTAAAATGCAAATTGACCCTAATGGCTGAATGACTGGGAACAACCAGTGATTATTACGTGCACTGACCACCAGGGAGCAGACGCTCAATGCAAGAACTTCCCCCTCATGGTCAGTGCACCTTCACAGGGAGAGCGCCACTCAGTCAGAAGCTGGCTTATGGTGGGAGCCATCCTGCCTTTGCAGCAGCACTAAGGATGTCTGACTAAACTGTTAGTTGTATATCCCCTGAGGACTCTCATGCTGCCAGAGGGATGTCTGACTGCCAGCTTAAGCTCGATCCCCTGGGGAGCAAGCCTAAGCCATCAGACATCCCCTGGAGGGTCCCAGTCTGTGAGAGGATGCAGGCTGGGCTGAAGGACCCCCTCCCCCAAGTGCATGAATTTTCCTGCATCAGGCTTCTAGTTATTACAATATTATTGACTGTATTCCTTGTGCTATCCATTATATCTCCATGACTTATTTATTTTATAACTAGAAATTGGTACTTCTCATTCCCCTTCACCTTTTTCACACAGCCACAACCTCCCTCGCCCCAGGGCAACCATCAGTGTGTTTTCTGTGAGTCTGTGGCAGCAGATTTCAGGGATGCACACCATAAGTTCAACCATTGGATATTGTTTGTAAGCTATAAGTTGTACAGTGGCACTTTTGTTGCTCTAGAGCAGCAGTTCTCAACCTGTGGGTCGCAACCCCATGGGGGTCAAACAATCCTTTCATAGGGGTCACCTAAGATTATTGGAAAACACCTATTTCCCATGGTCTTAGGAACCAACACACCGCTCCTCGGTGTAGCAAAATGTAGCAATGTAGTTTACTGTTGTTATATGAAGACTGTTGCCCATGCTACACCACGATTAAAGACAAAATTTCATTTATTTGTAATTAGAAATAAATATTTCACAATATATAATCACATATTGTTTTTGTAATTAATCGCAATGCTTTAATTATGTTCAATTTGTAACAATGAAAATACATCCTGCATATCAGATATTTACATTACAGTTCATAACAGTAGCAAAATTAGTTATGAAGTAGCAACGGAAATAATTTTATGGTTGGGGTTCACCACCACATGAGGAGCTCTTAAAGGGTCAGGGCATTAGGAAGGTTGAGAACCACTGCTCTAGAGGATTCAAAGATATGAAAGGTAAAAAGTTATCTTTAAAAATTCTAGAGCGAATTCTATCTAACACATGGGATTAAAACCACTTTCAGGACTCATTTGGAGGCAGCCAAATCCAATTTTATTCTAACTATCCAACCATTACCTCAGATAGTGCTTCCCCTCCCTCCCCATTCTTCCTATATAATAAAAAGCTATTATGCAAATCAATCGAACTGTGAATGACCAATCGCTATCACATGCACTGACCACCAGAGGGCAGATATTCAACACAGGAGCTGCCCCTTGGTGGTCAGTGCACTCCCACAGCCAAAAGCTAGGCTCACAACTGGTGAGTGCAGCAGCAGTTGTGGGAACTGTGGGGAGTGGGCATAAGCCAGCAGTTGGATATCCCCAAAGGGATCCTGGACTGTGAGAGGGCACAGGCCAGTTTGAGGGACCCCTCCAGAGTACACAAATTTCATGCATTGGGCCTCTAGTTTGAAATAAGATGACTGGAGAAGGAACAGAAGGAGAAAACTGAATCTTTGAGTGGAGGGTGCTGTGACCTCTCCCTCTCCTCCATCACTGAAGGGAAGTATGGGCACCATCCATGGACTAGATAGCATTCTGGGTGAAAAAGCAGAGCTACTCTCTAACCCATGGTTTTCACATCAGCACATCTGCTCTAGATTTTACCCTGTTTGAAACCCCAGCTCTTCCTTTTACTGGTTTAGAAATTTGGGCAAGTTATATCACTTCTGTAGGTCTCAGTGGGATATAATGTTCACTTGTTTGCTGTGAGGCTTAAAAAGATAATGCATGAAAAGTACTTAGCACCATGTTCAGCACAACTAAAGCTTTCAATAAATGCTGTTATTAATCTGCAGATGATTTCAAATCCTTATCCCTGCCTTATCTTCTAAACATTAATGCCTAAATGCCAATGTCTAACTGCCTTCAAAACAGCTCCTTTTGAATATCCTCATGATACCCCAAACTTGATATGGCCACATCTTTTCATAATTTCTCCAATCCCCATTTTCTTTATGTTTATCTCATCAGCTAGACCAGTGGTTGGCAAACTCATTAGTCAACAGAGCCAAATATTGACAATTCAATGATTGAAATTTCTTTTGAGAGCCAAAACCAACTTCTGCACATGGGCCACGAAGTTTCAATGGCACTGTGTGTGCGTGCCTGCACATGATATTTTGTGGAAGAGCCACACTCAAGGGGCCAAAAAGCCATGTGTAGCTTGCGAGCTACAGTTTGCCCACCACTGAGCTAGATTTTCAATAGTGATGTCATCTTTGACTCCTCCTGGCCCTTTGCCTTATATATTCACCTAGAGGCCCAGTGCATGAAATTCATGCACTGGTGGTGGGGGGAGGCTCCCTCAGCCCAGCCTGAACCCTCTCCAATCTGGGACCTCTTGGGGAATGTCCGACTGTCCAACTCCTAACCGCTCACCTGCCAGCCTGATTGCCCCTAACCATTTCTGCCAGCCAGCCTGATCATCCCCCTGTCATCCTGATGAACAACTAACTGCTCCCCCTCTGGTCTGATCACCCGCAACTGCCTGCCAGCCTGGTTGCCCCCAACTGCCCTCCCCTATTGGCCTGATCTCATTCCCAACTGCCCTCCTCTGCTGGCAATTGGTTCTGATTGGTCAGTTTCTATGCCAGTCAGCGTCAAAAGCTTCGCCTCTTAGGCAGTCATTGGCTCCTCACAGTTGACTCAGATTTGGTTCTAATTGGTCAGTTTCTATGCCAGTCAATGTCTCTGGGCCTATCAATGGGGCCTGATAAGAAAGGTAGGGCTGATCAGCAGCTTCAGTAGAGGCCTGGAGAGAAATGGAGGTGTGGCTGCTGGACAGGCAAATATTGATCAACAGCTGCCACAGAGGCTACAGATCAGACCCTGGTCCTCTCTTCAGGCCTCTCTCTGCGCTTGATTCACTGCCTCCTCAGCAGTCAGTATTGAGTCACTATGCCTGCAGCTGTAGCAGTCAGCGTTGGTTCACATGGCAATCCAGCCTTGACTACAGGACTAACTTCCGATTGGTTGAGCCTATCAGTCATTGTGAATGTAATAGACCCAGGATTTTTATATATTAGGATACCTTATCAAGACTTAGTATAGACTTGTCTCTAGTACCATAATGTCTATCTCACTAAAACCCTCATTTTGTACTGGTTCAGGCTACAGGATAATGACAGTAGCTTCTTTGCTGGACTCCTTGTCACCAGTTCTTTCACTTGTAATCCATTTTATACATTCTTTCTATCTGATTTGCAAAACCATAGATTTGATCACATCAACTTTTACTCAAAAAAACTTTCAATGACTATCCATCCTAGCTAATAAAAGAGTAATATGCAAATTGACCATCACTCCAACACACAAGATGGCTGCCCCCTTGATGTCAAAGATGGCTGTCTCCATTTGAACATAAGATGACTGTCACAAGATGGCCAGCAGGGGAGGACAGTTGGGAGGAAACAGGCTGGCAGGGGAGTGGTTAGGGGTGATGAGGCTTCCAGGTTAGGGGCAATCAGGCGAGCAGTTGGGAGCCAGCAGTCCTGGATTGTGACAGGGATGTCTGACTGCCTGTTTAGGTCTAAACGGGCAGTTGGACATCCCTCAAGGGGTCCTAGATTGGAGAGGGTACAGGCTGGGCTGGGGACTCACCCCCCTCTGGAGCATGAATTTCATGCACCAGGCCTCTAATTGCTTATGAAAGAAATTTAGAATAGTCTAGACTAAGTCTCATATCCAAGCTCTAGCATTAGCTAGTTCTATCTTTGCAATATTTTCTGTTCCTCTTCTTTTACTTTAGTCAAACTCACTGTTAATTGTATCATTTGCACTTTCTTAGATTCATGCTTCTTGTTACCATGTGTTTATTACTGGAATACTGTTTTCCACATATTCAAATACTGTCCATACCATTTCACTGAAATTAGTTTCCAAAGTACAACTAGTTCTTTACCAGATAAAATAATTTAAAGCTCACCTCAAGTGTCTTATCCCTTTGAATTTTTTTTAACATGCTAGGTAACTTTTTGTTGCTTTTGTCACTTTCTACCTTCTATAAGACTAACGAGAATGCATATCATCTTCCCTACTACAGTGGTTGGCAAATTCATTAGTCAGCAGAGCCAAATATCAGCAGTACAACGATTGAAATTTCTTTTGAGAGCCGAAAACCAACTTCTGCACATGGGCCATGAAGTTTCAGTGGCACTGTAGGTGCGGACCTGCACGTGGTATTTTTGTGAAAGAGCCACAGTCAAGGGGTCAAAGAGCCACATGTGGTTTACGAGCCACAGTTTGCTGATCACTGCCCTACTAGAACGTATTGCCTATCTAATCCCACATTGCCTTGCAAATGAGTAGGCTCAGGAAATAAGAGAGAGGTTTCTGAATGTTAATTATTGAAATTATTAGAAAGCTCCATTGTAAATCATGTACTTGAAACTAGACTGTCTAGGAAAGAATTAGAATTGATTGACAGTAACTCAAATTTAACACTGGAGGGAAAGGTCCCAGGGAGCTTTGGGATGTGTAGATGTAGTTTTCCTCTCCCTGAGCTGGAAGAGGAATTGGATTCAGTTTTTCTGTCAGTTGTGATGCCACAGGTACAATTTAACTCAAACCCCTAGTTTTTTTGAGATTTTTGCATATTTCATAAGTACTATACTAAGAAATGTTTAATTTTTTTGTTGTTGACTTGTTGTATTCAGAAGTAAATGCAGTATAACACTATTGGAAAAGTCTGATGAAGTCATTGTATCCCTATCTATACTAGGTATTTATACAGTAAAGTTCTACAATGAAATCAGGGTGTTAGTAAACAACGTTACAAGTTTAATAACAGAAAATGGAGGGAAGCATGAGTACTTTAAAGGATATAAAAATGAAAGTGCCTCTTATTTCAAAAGCATATTCATTAAGAAATAACTTTTCATTAACAGAAAATTTGATTATCCATTTTCATCAGGCCCTGTTCCCAAAGAACTCAGTATTGTGAAATTCTCTCTTGATTTCTGAAATGGTGTTTATCTTGATAAATAGTAAGTGTTTAACAATTTATTTCTTTTGAATAAAATGAGATTCCTGGTTCAATGACCTCCTGCATTATTCTGGATAATTACTTATCAACAATGTTTCAATTTTTTTCCATTACTCTTAGAATAGTTTGCAAACACTTTAAGTGGCCTGACACCCTCACCAGCAGTTTCTGTGCTTTACACACTAGTCTTTGAGTTTACCAGTGGGCCATGCTATGGCAGTTTAAAAATATGGCCCTATAATTCTTTGCTCATCCTTTCATTGAAAGGTTGGGGGGGGGTCCTTTGTCCTCTTCCTCTGAAGCTGCACTGACTTGTGATTGCTTTGACCATTCAAGTTTGGTTGAAGTGATACTATTAGGTCCATAGGGCTATATTTGACTTCAGATTGGTTCTCTTAGACACTTGGTTTGTGAGATGCTCTGTCTCATAACCCAGTTGCCATGCTGGGAAGCCTATGCCACATGGAGAGGCCCATTGTAGGTGCTGCAGTCAAAATCCCAAACTAAGCTTCCAGTTGAAAGCCAAGATGCTCTTCCAGCCACGTGTATTTACCTTCTTGGATGTCTAGCTCTGCTGAGCCTGCAGATGACTCTGACCCAGCCAATATCTACTATAATGCTATGAGACTCCAATCAAGAACCACCCTGTTGAGCCAAATCAACCTACAGAACTATAAAAGATCATTATCTTATACCACTATATTTTAGAGTCATTTATGATACAGTCATAGTCTATAGAACAATGCTCTTGTCCACCACAGGCTTTCAAAAGGTTTTCTCCGCACCCACCACTCTACTTCCCTCCCCACTTCTTTACCTAGCTAATTTCTATTTATTGTTATAATCAAAGTTTAACATGTACTTCCTTAGCAAAGTTTTCCCTGATCATCTTTCTTGGGTTATTTCTCCCTCATATTTTTTCACAGCAAGTCTGAAGTTTTTGAGTATGGTAGGCAGTAAAGTCCAATGTTGGGAATGACTGTATTTGGTTGAGTTACTCTATTTGTCATCACTCCATCGATCCTGTCTTCCCAAATTTTAAAAAAAGTCTAAGGTAGGTTTTGAGGTCACTTCATAGTTAATAAAGTTGTCTTCTTTGAGGGGGATGTGAAAAAGTTCAGTCCAGTCTAACAATCACTCTGAGGCCAGTTAGTGGATTATTAAAACTAAAACACCTAAGTTAAAAGTCCCTCTTCTCTTGGTGTAGGCTTGCCTCTAGTTGGGAGGCCTACAATAGGGGAGGAGATTTGGTCAGCTTCTTCTCTCCTCAGTCGCTTTCTTCTACATGGACAGTTACTGTTTCTGACCCCTCTGTGGTCAAATCTTGGGAAGAGTAGTCCTCTTTTTCCCCATTAACCTCTTGCAGCCTGCTCCCATCATTTCCTTCTCCATCCTCCCTCCCCCGCCAAGTCCCTTACCACCCCATTGTCTGTGTCCATGGGTCATGCATGTATGCATACAAGTTCATTGGTTGATCTCTTCCCATCCACCTTCCCTGCCTTCCCTCTGAGGTTTAACAGTCTGTTCAGGCTTCTATGACTCTAGGTCTATTATTGATCATCAGTTTATTTGGTTCATTAGATTCCACATATGAGTGAGATTATGTGATACTTATCTTTCTCTGACTGGCTAATTTCACTCAGCATAATACTTCCCAGGTCCATCCATGCTATTGCAAATATTTGTTGTAACATTTTTTTAAATTTCTTTGTTGATTAAGATATTACATATGTGTCTTTATCCCCCCATTACCCTCCAACCCCCCCCCAACTCATATCCTCACCCCCTGTTATCTGTGTCATTGGTTAGGCTTATATGCATGCATACAAGTCCTTTGGTTGATCTTTTCCCCTTACCCACACTGTCCCCTACCTTCCCACTGAGGTTTGATGTTCTGATTTATGTTTCTGTATTTCTGGATCTGTTTTTGTTCATCAGTTTATGTTGTTCATTATATTCCATAAATGAGTGAGATTATGTGATATTTATCTTTTCTGACTGGCTTATTTCACTTAATGCTCTCCAGTTCCATCCATGCTGTTGCAAATGGTAAGAACTCCTTCCCTTTTTTTTTTTTTACCACAGCATAGTATTCCATTGTGTAGATGTACCACAGTTTTTAATCCACTCATCTGCTAATGGACATTTAGGCTGTTTCCAAATTTAGTTATGGTGAATTGTGGTGCTATGAACATAGGGGTGCACATATCTTTCTGATTAGTATTTCTAGTTTCTTGATAATTTTTTTTTATCCTACTGTGTAAATGTACCATAATTTTTTTATCCACTCATCTGCTGATGGGTACTTAGGCTGTTTCCAAGTTTTAGTTATTGCAAATTGTGCTGCTATGATCATAGGAATGCAGATATTATTTCTGATGAGTGTTTCAGGTTTTTTAGGATATATTTCTAGAAGTGGCATCACTGGGTCAAATGGGAGTTCCATTTTTAATTTTTTTAGGAAACCCATATTGTTTTTCTTAGTGGCTGCACCAGTCTGCATTTCTACCTGCAATGTACTAGTGTTCCCCTATCTCTACCACCTAGTCAACACTTGTTAGTTGATTTGTTGATGAAAGCCATTCTGACAAGTGTGAGGTGATATCTCATTGTTGTTTGATTGGCATCTCTCAGATGATTAGTGACTTTGGGCATTTTTTTCATGTCTCTTGGCTTTTTATATGTTTACTTTAAAGAGGTATATATTTAGGTCCTTTACTCATTTTTAAATTGGATCGCTTGTCTTCCTTTTGTTAAATTGTATGAGTTACCTATATATACTTTGAGTATTAACCCTCTATCAGATGTATCATTGACAAATATTTTCTCCCATGTAGTGGGCTCTCTTGTTATTTTGATAATAGCTCTTTTGCAATGAAGAAGCTTTTTATTTTGATATATTCCCAATTGTTTATTTTCTCCTTAGTTTCATTGTCCTAGGAGATGTATTAATAAGCATATTGCTAGGAGAGATGTCTGAAGTTTGGGTACCTATTGTTTTTCTAAGACCTTTATGGTTTCACATATTATATTTAAGTCTTTTATCCATTTTGAGTTTATTCTTATGAATGGTGCAAATTGGTATCTAGTTTTATTTTTTTCCATGTGCCTGTCTAATTTTTCCAATACAATTTATTGAATAGACTGTCTCTGCTCCAAGGTATGCTTTTGTCTCCTATGTCAAGTATTAATTGAGCATAATGGCTTTGGTCAGTTTCTGAGTTCTCTGTTCTGTTCCATTGATCTCTATGCCTGTTCTTGTGGCATACCAGGCTCTTTTTAGTACAATGGCTTTGTAGTATAACATGATATCTGATATTGTGATTCTTCCAACTTTGTTTTTCTTTCTCAAGATTGCCACAGCTATTCGGGATTTGTTTGTTTGTTTGTTTGCTTTGTTTTTTTGGTTCCATATAAATTTTTGGAGTGTTTTTTCTAAGTCTGTGAAATATGCCATTGCTATTTTAATAGCGATTGCATTGAATCTATAGATTGCTTTGGATAGTATGGACATTTTAATGATGTTGATCCTACCAATCCATCAATATAGTATATTCTTCTACTTGTTTATACCCTCCTCTATCTCTTTTTTCAATATCCTATAGTTTTCTGAGTATAGGTCTTTTACCTCCTTGGTTAAGTTAATTTCCAAGTATCTTAATTTTTTTGTTGTTGCAATGGTAAATGAAATTGTTTTTTTTTAGTTTATCTTTCTGAGAGTTTACTATTGGTGTATAAAAATGTTATGGATTTTGGGGTGTTAATTTTGTATCCTGCTCTTTTTCTGAACTCATTTATTCAGTCTAGTAGTTTGTTGTTCTTTTTTATGGAGTCTTTAGGGTTTTCTATGTTCAATATCATGTCATCTGTGAATAATGAAAGTTCTACCTCCTCTCTAGTTTGGATGCCTTCTATTTCTTCTTCTTGTCGGATCACTAGGGCCAAGACTTCAGAACTTTGTTGAACAAGAGTGGTAAAAGCGGACACCTCTGTCTTGTTCCTGTTCTTAGGAAAAATGGTTTTAGATTTGCCCATTGAGTATTTTGTTGGCTGTCTGAGCTAAACTTTTAAGTCTGATTACCCACAATACCTATTTTCATATGCAAATACATGTAAATACATCTGTAATATATTTTGACCTTCAAAGAAATAAGTTATTGTCTTGATGTATATTTCATCAGAAAGAGAGTACTCTAGTTTAAAAAAATTAGTATTTCCCTATATACAGGGACTTCATGTTTAAATATAAAGTTAAATAAACAACAATTATGAGAGTGAGGAACACTGGCAAATGAAGCTCTGTTTAGTTCACTATGCCAATTATATTGCATGCACTATAAATATCCTATACAATTTTCTTTTCTTTTTAATATCTTATATTAGATGAATTTCTAAGAAGCTTATGCTATTCTTTTTACTGTGTTACCCCATGTCATTTCTTACACTAAGAGGAACAAAACTCATTACATACTTTCCTGGGATGACAGGAAAAAAGTTGACTTGCTTTACAGGAGGGGATGAGGAGTACACAGGGAAGAGTATTACAAAGGAGGACAGCCCTCAGGTGAATGAGGAAATTATGCCAAAGATTTCATCTCTTTAGTGCTCAGAGCTTTCTTCTACAAGAGTTCTTGTCATGAGAAATTTCAGTCTTCACATTTGTTCCTTATCCACAGTGTAAGACTAAGAGTTCTCAGGTGATGCATTCTTTGGACAGTCACACTCCTAGTTTAGTCAACATAAAACAGCAGATAACTTGTGTTGAGGACCTCCCACTTTGAGTTCTGTATCTTCCCATACAGCTCAAGGTTCTCAGTCTATAATGTCCCTTGATTTCTAGATTCACATTTAGGGCATTATCTGGCCTTTGATGTGAGTGAGAGTAATGACTTCCTAGATTTGTGCCTCATTCCTCTGGGCTATTTCCCATGAATAGCTGGCAAAAACATCAATTGAATTGATTTGTGCTACTGAGATAAGGAGTCATACCTTCCAAGTAAGCTGTTTCTGTTTTAACACCTGGACTTTTAAGGCCTTCCTCTTTTCTTTTTTTTTCTTGCTTTTCTCCTTTCTTTTTCAGCATAGGGTTTTGAGCATCTCAGCTGGTGTCAGGAATTGCAATAGGCCCTGGGTATGTACATTGGACTCCTGCACTCACGGGAGTCATGTGGAACATGAGCTGCCTCTCAAAGCACAGCAACACAAATAATTTTCTTTAATATGGAAGAGTAACACATTTCATTTTTTAGTCCTTGAAAATACACTTAGTCATCAATCATGCTCTTGCTAATTTGGCAAGAAAAATAAAATCTATTCAACATGTTTGTTTTAACATTCTTTATGATGAAATATGTCGTTGCTATAGAGATGAAGAAATATTTTGTTTTTGTTTTTTTAATATTTTATTGATTTTTTTTTATAGAGAGGAAGGAAGAGGGAGAGAAAGCTAGAAACATCGATGAGAGAGAAACATCCATCAGCCGCCTCCTGCACACCCCCCACTGGGGATGTGCTTGCTACCAAGGTACATGCCCTTGACTGGAATCAAACCTGGGACCCTTCAGTCCGCAGGCCGATGCTCTATCCACTGAGCCAAACTGGTTAAGCTGAAGAAATATTTTGACCAAGAGAATAGTTTTGGGCCCCACAAATTACAATACCTTGTATACTCATAGAGCTAGTGTAAATATAATTGTCTTCCAGGAATGAATAGATCAATTTGTCCTGTTTTGTGTTTGTTTGTTTTTATCCTTTTGCAAACTCAAGTAACTCATTTATGTTCCCAGATTTATTATAAACATGCCCAACTTCCTTATCTTCTAAAGGTTGTATTAAAGGAAAAATGTATGTAAGTCATATCATTATATAATAGTAGCATTTCTTCAAAACTAACATATTAATTTGATAATACACTCTTTCCCACATTAGGATTTGGCTTTTGTTTCTGTATGGGGAAAAAAAGCATTGTCTTTTTTGTTAATACTGTAAATAGGACTGACTAGTTTTGTTCTCTATCTCCTGGAATTAAATTAACTCACCAAGAAAAAACAAAACATAAAAGAATAATACAAAGAGATGAAGATAATTTAAACTGGGTCAAATAGTACTAGTAAGTTCCTAGTTAATAAAATGATAATATTTAAGATAAATTATATTAACTGTTGTCCCACCATATTTCTATGAAGTTCATACCTATACCTCCTGCCCAGTAAAACTGAAATAGCTTTTTAATACTGTTTTTTTTTAAAAAAAAAAAAAACTGACATTCAGTAGTCAACTGTCTACTGTATAAGATTTTCCTTTTAAAAACTTAATGTATTTACCTCCTTCTGGGCTATTTTGATCATTTCTTTCATTGCTTAGTATTTTCACTGTAAAAGGTGAGCTGAGATAATAAGACATCTTTAAAATCAGCACATTTTTTAGTTAATAATAGCAACTTAGTAAATGTTTTTACTGCAACTATTGAAATAATGAAGAATGATGAGAGGCAATATTCTGTCACATAAGTTTACATATTTAAATGCTCACAGGGGCCAGGCAGGTGGCATTAAAAACAAAACAAAACACCTAATTATTGTCAGATCTTCCTACTTTTTAAGAGAACTTAAAACTTGCTTTTATAAATATTCTCCTGATTTTTAAATCTTGGATATTAATTTTTTAAAAGTACTATGCTACTCAAGTGCCCATTAGTAGATGAGAGAATAAAAAAAGATGTGGTACATTTATACAATGAATACTATGCAGCAGTAAAAAAAAAAAAAAAAAGGATCTCCTACCTTTGAGACAACATGAAAAGACTTAGAGAGGATTATGCTAAATGAAATAATCTAGTCAGAGAAAGATAAATATCACATGATCTCATTTATATGTGGAATCTAATGAACAAATAAACTGAAAAACAAAAAACAAAATAGACCCTGAGACATGGAAACATGCAACAGACTGACCATTCTCAGAGGCAAGTGTGGGGTGAGGGGTGTGGCAAACAGGGAAAAATTAACCAAAGAATTTATATGCATACTAGAGGCCCAGTCCATGAAATTTGTGCACAGGGAGGGATCCCACATCCCAGCCTGTACACTCTCTAATCCGAGACCTCTCGAGGGATATCTGACTGCTGGTTGAAGCTCAATTCCTGTAGCCCCTAACTGCCCTCCCCTGCCAGCCTCATTGCCCCTAACTGCCTTCCCCTGCTGGCCTGATCACTTCTAACTGCCTCTGCCTGGGTCCCACCCCCGTGGCTTTGTCCAGAAGATGTCCAGTCCAATTAGCATATTACCCTTTTATTAGTATAGACTAGAGGCCCAGTACACAAAATTTGTGCCCGGGGGTGTGGGGTGGTGTCCCTCAGCCTGACCTTCACCCTCTTGGTCATGGACTAAATTGGCAGTCAGACATCCCTCTCGCAATCCAGGACCACTGGCTCCTAACCACTCACTTGCCTGTCTGCCTAATGCCCCCAACTGCCCTCTCCTGCTGGCCTGATCATCCCTAACCCCCTGCCAGCCTGATCTCACCCCTAACTGTTCTCTCCTGCCAGCCTGATCACCACTAACTGCCTCTGCCTTAGTCCCCACCACCATGGCTTTGTCTGGAAGGAAATTGGACATCCGAAAGATGGCCAGTCGACCAGATCTAATTAGCATATTACCTTTTTATTAGGCTAGATAAGCGTAACCTAGTTCAGTAAAGGCCTAAGGAGCGGGTACAAATGAGGAGCAGGGAACCAATGGGGAACATCTGTAATACTTTCAACAATAAAGATAAATTTTAAAAATTAATAAAAAAAAAAAAACTACTTTGCTGTTCTGCACTGCATGAGCTAAACTAAACACTTCTGTGCAATCCTGGATGACCTTTTGTGAATTTTCATGTGATAATCAAGAGTATAGGTTTTGTAGTTTACCTGGGGTTAAAATTACAAGTACAGTAAACCCTCAATTTTGGAGTGTTCATGCTCCAAAAAATATTAACGTGGGTTGACTACAAATGTTTGTTAGAATTCTTTTTTATGGATTTTTTTTTCTTTTAAGCATGGAATGCTTATTTTTAATCAGTAGTTTTGTTGCTTTTATTTCTTTTTATTCTGACTATTTTTTTCTCTCCATTTTATTATTCTGATAAGTCCTTGATGCTGACACATTCTATGAGCTTGGCAACATACTAAGTTGTTTCTTGAGTGAATTCAGTTTGATTCTCGTGTTTTGTTATTTTTTAGTTAAAATTTAGCACAGTTATTTCTTAGCACGTATTTTTTTTCCTTTTATGCACTGTTGCTTTGTTAATTTTATTATGATACTTTAAAATATTTTACATAAAATTTGTGCATTTTCTCTGTGCAATTCTACCAGGAAGTTTTTTTCTGCACTTGTCATTATGCTATAGTAGATGACATTTTTTTTCAAACTTTCTTGAGATCCTTTTTTCTTCAGAATTTTTCTCAAGACACTTGTTATTTTCTTATTTCTCAGACTATAAGTAAAAGGATTTAGTAATGTAACTACTGTTATAAACAAAATAGCAGCTGGTATACCTTTGTCTCCTTCAAGCAAATTTGGTCTAATGTATGTGAAAAAAAAAAAAGAGAGAGAAAGAGAGATCTGTAGAATAATGAAAGAGACAGAAAGTGGGATGCACAGGCAGAAAAGTCTTTAACCTTTCCCTCTTTGGATTTCATTTTCACAATAGTAAAGAGAATGTAGAGGCAAGATATTATGATACTACTTATGGTAAAGACTTGAACTGAACCTGAAAAGACAAATAGTACCAGTTCATAGACAAAGGGTCAACACAGGAGAGTCTGTATAAAGAAAGAATATCATAAAAGTGGTTGATGTGGTTAGATCCACAGAAAGCTAACCTGAATAGAGGCACTCTATTAATCATGGAATGCATGTTTCCAGCTATATAGGCCCCTGTAATCATCTGAACATAGAGTTTCTTTGACATCATGTTGTGGTACTGCAGTGGGCTACATATGGCCACATAGCAATCATAGGCCATTGCCACTAGAAGAAAATAGTTTGCTGTTTCAACAATACAAAGAAAATGAAATACATTCGTAACAATTCTGTTCTCAGAAAATAAGTTCCCTAACATTTTAGGAGTAATGGCACAGACACAGCAAGAATCCACAAGAGCAAGATTGCCCAGAAAGATGAACATTGGGGTGTAAAGACTATGCTCTTTTGAAATTAATATCATCAGGCTAAGATTCCTTACCATGATGATCAGATGGAAAAAAAAAAAAAGCACTACAAAGAGAAGGGTCTTAGCTCTAGGTGATCTGTAAATCCTGTGAGGATAAATTCATTGTTCATGGTATGATTTTCTCCAGCCATTTCTGATCTCTCTGTTGAGAAAAATATTGTGGAGAAATAAAGCACTAACTCATAAAATACCCAGATCAATCCTTTATCTCTTGCTAGCCCAGAAGGATGAGGAGCATATGCCATATTGCTTTCATATATCACATGGATTTTGGTGCAGAACCAATTCTGGGGAAGTATTAATTTCCTGAAGCTATTATTCTTTTAGTTATTTTAACATTTTTTTCCAGCATATTTTCAAGAAAAACATCAGATTAGATAGACAAAGATATGTTTGAGGTCTTGGAAGAAATGTTTTTCTATATGGTTTTCTATATAGTTTAGGTAAAGCTGATTCATAATTTAAGTATTAGCAACTGGTATTAGTGTTGCCAAATAATTTTAATGACTGTACATATCCTGATTAATTATGTTGTCTAAAATACTATTTTCATATTCAGCAGCATTATTCACAATAGCCAATTGAAATGTCTATTGATGGATGAATGGTTGAACAAAATGTGATGTATACATGCAAAGGAATATTATTCAGCCATAAAAAGAAATGAAATTCTGACACATGTTAAAAGATAGATGAACTTTGGCAACATTATGCTACAAAGTTTTAATTATAGAAGATACCAGGGCCTCTCCTTGGGTCACCAGGGGGCATGGCTGGCCTGCAAATCACCACAGGCCCCTCACCCAGGCTGCCCCATGCCCCAAGGGAACTCCCACCCTGATCTGGGACACCCTTCAGGGCAAACCAGTTCATCCCCACCCCCCATGCATCAAGCCTCTATCTTATCTAATAAAAGAGTAATATGCAAATTGACCATCACTCCAACACACAAGATGGCCACCACAAAATGGCCAGCAAGGGAGGGCAGTTGGGAGAAACCAGGCCTGCAAGGGAGGGAAGTTAGGGGTAATCAAGCAGGTAATCAAGCCTGCAAGTGAGGGCAGTTGGGGTGACCAGGTCTACAGGGAAGGGCAGTTGGGTGGGACCCAGGTCTGCAAGGGAGAACAGTTGGGGTGGACTAGGCCTGCAGGGGAGGGCAGTTAGGGGTGACCAAGCCTACAGGGGAGGGGAAAACAGGGTGGCAGGGGAAGCAGTTAGGCATCAATCTGTCTGGCAGGGGAGTAGTTAGGGGCAATCAGAAAGGCAGACAGGTGAGCAGTTGGGAGCCAGCAGTCCTGGATTGTGAGAGGGATGTCTGACTGCCTGTTTAGTTCTGTTCCCAATGGGATCAACCACTGTCTAGCCCTTTCAGCGCTAATGTTTTTGTTCTGTAGCCAGTTCTCCTCTCTCCTACAAAACCAAATGGGCAGTCAGATATCCCTTGAGGGTCCCCCTATGCACAAATTTCATGCACTGGGCCTCTAGTTCATATATAAATGTAAAGAAACGAAAGCACTGAAACACATCAAAATCTTAATGCTAATTTTATCTGTGCAATGGAAATTATAGATTACTTTTTTCTTTGTATTTTTCTCTATTTTAAATTCTCTACAATGAGTATTATTTTTATAATAAAATTTTTTAAATAGATAAAAATGACATGCTCTTAGGTCTCTACTATGTTTTCATTAGGTCTCAACTAATATTTTTTGCACTTTATAATTCTATTAGAGGCCCAGTACATGAATTTGTGCACAGGTGGGGTCCAGCTGGCCTGACCCCAATCAGTGGATCAGGGCCAGGCCTGTTGGAGGAAGGACAGGAGGAGGAGATGGCAGGAGGTTGACCAGCTGGCCTGCTTTCATTGGGTGATCAAGGGAGAGAGGCTGCGGGCAATTGGCTGGTGGGCCCCATCCTGATTGGTGTAGGGTGCCAATTGGGGGCAGAGATGGCTGTGGGGAAGGGCTATGAGTAGTGTGCCAGCTGACCCCTCCCCAAATGAGGCCAGGGGAGGTTGGCTGGCCAGCCCCATTCCTGATCAATGTGGGGGGCCGATCAGAGGTAGAGCTGGCTGGGGGGAGGGGCTATGGGCTGATCAGGCTAGTTGGGTCTATTTGGGAATGGAGCTGGCCATGGGAAGGGGCTGTGGGTGGTGAGACAGCTGGCCCTACCCCCAACTGAGGTGGGGGGCTGATGGGAGGCAGCAACCTGGGAGAGGGGTTATGGGTGGTTGGCCAGTTGGCCCTGCCTCTGATAGGTGTGGGGGTGCAGATCAAGGGTGGAGCTAGCTGGGGGGGAGAGGCTGAAGGAGGTTGGCCAGCCATCCCCACCCCCTATTAGGGTGGGGCGGGCCAATTGGGGGTGGGGCTGTCCAAGGAGAAAGGCCACAGGGGTGGTGGGGGGGAGGGGCATTTGCCACCCCGTCCCCAATCAAGGTGGGAGAGACTGATCAGGGTGGGGCAGCTGGGTAAGGGGCTGTGGGAAGTTGGCTGGCTGGCCCCCCACCCCCTCCATCGATTGGGCCAGTTCGCTGGCCACAGTGGGTGTCATAGTGACCAGTAGTTCCTGTAGTTACAGTGTTCCAGTCAGAAGTTACAGTCAATGAATATCCAGAAAATTCAATAAATAACATCGCATTGGATGTATCAAGGATGTGCCATCCCTGTGATAATGGTATTTACTTTCAGCTATAAATCATAATAGTTGACTGACAATCTTACATATATCTCAAACCATTCAGGAATATATTCACATCTTGTGCCAATGCATTCTTAAGGCTACTTACCTCTGTGTAAAGCAATAACTCTTTGGTGTCATTTTAATCTTTTGAATGTTGTGTTTATGCATGCTATTCTAAGATGCTATGATGCTCACATTTATTAAACATTCAGTCTATTTATTAAGCCTTGAATTATCTATCTCAGATTTTTCCTTAAAAATGGAATTCTAATGTATTGGGGAATGCTATATTTCAGCCTTCCTTTGTTGATTTTAGTCAATTCAATAATCATTTATTTATTGAATTTTCTGGATATTCATTGATCGTAACTTCTCTGTCTTCCAGGAACAGAGGAAAAGCATTTTAGAGAGCTATAGAAAAATTTCTTTCTTTTTGGCTTCCTGAAAATATTACTAACTTTTAAATCTCAGCCTACTTGGTACTGATCCTTTCAGGAACAATATTTTTAAATGAACATTTTAAATCTATAGAAATATAATTTGAATAATTTTTTCATAGAATGCCTTACACTTACCAGCTTGAAGTAATATTTCATAGTATTATTCCCTTTAGTTTTCCTAATTGATTATAATTAATCAGACAGTTGTGTTTTAAAGTATTTAATTTCTCTAAAAATCAAAAGAGAAACTAGAAAGCTCCCTAAAATTCCTTCAGGAGTTTAAAACAATGTTTTGAAATTATATTCCTTCCTCATATAATTTAATATACAGAGAATGTCCAACCCATAAATTTTAAACATTATTTCATTGTAGAGGTTAATAACCCATTAAATCTGTTAATTGTAAGTTATATGACAAACATTATTTAAAGAGGTTTCCAAAGCTTTACTAATATTTATTTATTTTTAGTAAATTAAATTTACTTGAATTCAAAAGTGATAGAAATGAGGGGGAACCAAGATGGCGGCATAAGATATACATCTGTACATGCTGTCTCTCACAGCCACACCAAAACTATAACTAAAAGACAAAACAACTATTCCCCAAAACCACGGGAAAGCTGGCAGAGTGCTCAGAAAGGCAGAGGTACTGAGATGCACGCAAATTGGGCTGGCTTGAGCTGTTGTTTTTCAATTGGGAGGGAGTTACAAGTTCCCGACTCTCTGAACTCCAGTTTCTGGCGAGATTCTGGGGACATCAGACTCCTACAGGGAGAAACTGGACTGTCTGCCAACAGGTCAGAAAGGGAGGGTGGCTCTCTCTCAGAGTTAACGCACTGGAATCATTGTTTACTGCACTGGGGCGAGGGACACAAGACACTGAACAGAACGCAGCAGAGAGGGCTGACTGGCATCCATTGCTATTTGCCACACCCTAGCCTAGTGACTCCCTGAGATGCTGCCCCGCCCAATTTACAAACCCACCCAGCTCTGCAGTGACTTTTGCATATGAATGGCAACTTAACCTAACAAATTGCAACTGGGTCAGACAACTCCAAAACTTCCAAACTCCAAGCAAAGAGGAGAAATCAACTCCAAATCTCCCAAACTCCAAGCAAAGAGGAGAAATCTGCAGAGCTCCCTGTAGCTCCTGCTAGGTGGCCTCAGACATTAGCTGGCTTGCACCTCCTTGAAGATCCAGGAACCATTGTACCTAGAGGTCAGTGTGAGATTATACCAGATTTCAACTCATCACATACATAAGTGACACACTCAAGAGGCAGACTTGGTGAGCACCAAAGCCCCACTGAAGTATAGGGGTGTATCAAGCACAGCAGTCCTTACATTAATAGACACAGCTAATTCTCACAGTCAATTGGCCCAGAGGTCAATTCCTCCTAGTATACCAATGGCAATTAAGACTTAACTACAACAAGACTGTGAACCCAGCCCACAAAGGGGTGCACCAAGAGTGTCCACCACAGGTGATTGGGGAGATGGAGCTACTGGGCCCTAAGGAAAACTAGGATACAAAGCCACTCCATCAACACAGGGAAGCAGCCAAAATGCAGAGTCTAAGAAACATGTCACGAATGAAAGAAATGGAGGAAAGCAAATGACTGGACATAGAGTTCAAAACCACATTTACAAGATTACTCAAGAATCTTCTACAAACCACGAGAAACTTAGTGAGAACTCTGAGAAACTTAGTGAGACCTTCAAAGATCTTAATGAGAATGCCAAAAAAAAAAAAAGAAAAAAGGAAAAGGACCAGTCAGAAATTAAGCATACACTGTCTGAAATAAAGAATAATATACAGAAATCCAATAGCAGACTAGAGGACCCCAAAAATCAAATCAAAGATCTGAAATATGAGGAAGCAAAAAACACACAACCAGAAAAACAAAAAGAAAGAAGAGTCCAAAAATGTGAAGATAGTGTAAGAAGCCTCTCGGAGAACTTCAAGCATACCAACATCAGAATTATGGGGGTGCCAGAAGAAGAGAGAGAGAAAGATACTGAAAACCTATTTGAAGAAATAATGACTGAAAACTTCCCCTACTTGGTGAAAGAAATGGACTTACAAGTCCAAGAAGCACACAAAACACCAAACAAAAAGAATCCAAAGAGGACCACATCATAATTAAAATGCCAAGGGCAAAAGACAGAGAATCTTGAAAGCAGCAAGAGAAAAACAGATAGTTGCCTACAAGGGAGTACCCATATGACTGTAAGCTGATTTCTCAACAGAAACTATGCAGGCCAGAAGGGAGTGGCAGGAAATATTCAAAGTGATGAATAGCAAGAACCTACAACCAAAAGTGCTCTCCCCAGTAAAGCTATCATTCAGAATTGAAAGGCAGATAAAGAGCTTCACAGACAAGAAAAAGCTAAAGGAATTCATCACCACCAAACCAAGATTAAATGAAACGCTGAAGGGTTTTCTTTAAGAAGAGGAAGAAAAATAAAAAGATAAAGATAAAAATTATGAACAACAAAGAGATAACAAATACATACCTATCAACAAGTGAATCTAAAAATCAAGTGAATAAAAAAATCCGTGGAACAGAATAAACTGTTGAATATAATAGAATTATATGGGAATGGACTAACAATTCTCCGGGGAAAGGAGGAGTGAGAGGTGCAGGAAGAGATTGGACAAAAATCTTACACCTATAGATGAGGACAATGGCGGAGGGTAAGGGAATGGGGTGGGGTGTGGAGGGCGGAATCAGGTGGAGAGGAGCTATGGGGTGGGAGGGGGAGAGGAATATCTGTAATAAATTGAACAATAAAGATTTATTTTTTAAAAAAGTGATACAAATGAGTTAGAATAATTTAACTATAACAATAGACTTTATGTTAAAGGAAAGATTTTAAGAACTTTAAAAATAAGAATTGTAAAAAGAAAAACTTTAAAGAACTTAAAGAAACAAATTTCTCAGAGGTTAATAAAACCTTTAAATATGGCTCTAACTGGTTTGGCTCAGTGGATAGAACGTCGGCCTGTGGACTGAAGGGTCCCAGGTTCTATTCTGGTCAACGGCATGTACCTTGGTTGCAGGCACATCCCTAGTAGGGAGCACGCAGAAGGCAGCTAATCGATGTTTTTCTCTCTCATTGATATTTCTAACTCTCTAACCCTCTGCCTTCCTCTCTGTAAAAAACTCAATAAAATATTTTTTAAAAAAACTTTAAACATGTACTTTCTCACCTGAATTACTCTGATAAAAGTTTTAGGAAACCTGGTTGATTGTCTGATTTTTTTTTTTTTTACTAGATCCAGAAAGAAAATCCTACTTCCTTGATAATTTTGAAAACTATTTCTATTAACAGGTCATTGATGATATTTATGTCATTGGTAGGGAATGGTTCAAATATTTTAAGTAATTCTAAGGGGATTTATTTAGCATTGACATCAGACTAGAGCCTGAAAGACCTAATCATCTACACATTACAAATGTATTAAACTGGAATAATTAAATGTGTCCTTTGAGACCTAAAGAATAAAGCAAATGTCTATTTCTAAGCAAATGTTAAGGGCCATGTTTTTATTTTAATTTATTTGAGTTAATATCATTTATCTTCAACAACTTGCATATAAAGTCTTAAGTGGGAAGAAAAAAATTCCCATTAAATTGGTCAGCAAAGATTTTGTAAAGAAAGTGAGCACTGAGCTAGGATTTGTTGTTTTAGAAGAGAGGTGTGATGTGGTAAAGTAGCACCTTTCCCACCTCTTTTTTTTTAAATCCTCACTTGAGAATAGGTTTTATTTTTATTTTTAGAGAGTAAAGAGAGAGAGAGGGGTGGGAAGAGAGAGAGAGAGAGAAAGAAAGAGTAAGAGAGAGAGAAATATCAATCAGTTGCCTCCCATAGGCACCCTGACCGGGTATTAAATCTGCAACCTAGGTATGTGCCCTGACCAGAATCAATTTCATAACTTTTTAGTATATGGAGCCAATGTTCCAATCCACTGAGGTATTCAGCAAGAGCTCCCACCTCTTTTAAAAGTCATTATATAATTCCTAGAATCTTCCTTTGAAATCATATTTATAATACCTTTGATAGATACCTTAGAACTTTTTTTTAACATATTTTATTGACATTTTACAGAAAGGAAGGAAGAGGAATAGTCAGAAACATTGATGAGAGAGAGAAATCGATCAGCTGCCTCTTACACGCCCCCTACTGGGGATGTGCCCACAACCAAGGTACATGCCCTTGACCAGAGTCCAACCTGAGACTTTTCAGTCTGAAGATTGACACTCTATCCACTGAGTCAAACTGGTTTTGGCTTAGATACCTATACATAGTTCTTGCTTCCTAAAAGGTTTTATCTTCTCAAAATACTTTCTTATTTAGGACTTCTTTATAATTTATAGTGTTATGAATTCATATTGCCCAGCAATTTCAATGTTCAATTTCTTGGTTAATTATCTTGATTTTTCTAACTCTACATCATTTGAGTTTACTTTATCTCATTATGCAGTACACTCACCATGTAACACCCCTAAGTCCAGCCCTTCATGGTTCTCTGAATAAGTCACTTTCTTTGTTTGGTGCCTTTTACCTGATCTGTATTACCTGCATCATGTCCCTCTGTTTACCAAATCCTACCCCTTCTTTAATGCTCTCACCAAGGTCTATCCAACTTCCCTAGAACAAACCCAACATGTCTTCTTCCCACCTCACAAGTTCTTGTTATCCATACAACATCTCTCAAGTATTTCCTTTGTATGGTCTTCTGGCATTTCGTGGATGTGTTAATTCTCCTCAATTTGATTACAAATCATTAATATCAGGATTATGCACATTTCTGAGATGCATTCTGAGGATATAGCAAAGAACAAAGCAGGAACAATAACCACTTCCCTCAGAATTAAATTCTAGACCAATATGATTATTTAAGGTGAGGAACACATTTCTGCAATAATGCAGGACCACATCTGTACTGGTATGGTATCATGGGGATACTTTTTCCTATAATGAGAAAATAATTGTTGGGGAAAGGAGTCTACCAAAAGAAGGGTGGAAGAATGGTGCATTCATATATTTTCACTGATTCCACATTGTTTCATAGATAAGAAGTGAGAAGCTCTTATCTATGAAACAATGTGGGGTCAGTGAAAATTTATGAAATCGGTAAAAAAAAATCAGGTAGCTCATTTCTTGTTATTCACAGTTACAAATGTATGAAGACTTTGTGTTTTCTTAATATTAAAAAAGTCCTTACGTTCAGTACTGCAAAATAGCTGCCATTTATTATATCACTTATTCATCTTCATATGATAAATACTTTATAGTACTTACTGTTGTTGGAGGAGGTCATCTAGAATGACATCACCATCAGTTGGTCCATGAGCTGGACCCAGGTCTTCTCTCCTTCCCCTGTCCTTGGAATGTATGTTCTTCCCACTGTTCTTACAGTGAGAACTCTTTTCAAGCATGAAGACTTGAGACTATCAAGTATTGGTGAGAGCATCTGAATATATAGTTAACCTGAATTAAGGCCTCTCTACAAACTTTGAAGATTCTGTCAGCAGGTGTGGGGATCTAAGAGAATGCCTAATACAAGCCTGTAAGTTCATTTGCTTATTAAACTGACACCTGCCAGTCTGGAGCAGTCTGCTTCCTTTTGTCTCCCCTTGTCCTTCGTGTATGGGAGCCTGTTTGAGAACCAGCAACTATGTGTCATCACAATTATAGATTCTGTTTTTATGGAGTTTGCATTCTTTAGAGGAGACTGGGGAAGCAGATGTAAATAGATATATATAAGGAAACTAGTGAAAACTAGTAAGTAGGAATACTGAGGATAAAATAGAGAAATATGATAAGGAATGACTATTACTTTAGATCAGGTGGTCGGAAAAGGTCTATAAGAAAAGGTGAGCAGTCAAGCTAATATGTGAGTAGCAAGAAGCCAGTCATGGACATTTGGCAAAGAGCATGAGTATTATGCTACTTGAAATAAGTCAGTCAGAGAAAAGTAAGTATCACATGATCTCACTCATATGTGGGATCTAATGAATAAAATAAACTGATGAACAAAATAGATCCAGAGTGAACAGACTGATGAATTTCAGAGGGAGGATGGAGGTTGGTGAGGGGGAGGAGAGATTAACCCAGGAACTTGTATGCATATATGCATAGCCCATAGACACAGATAATAGTGTGGTGAAGGCCTGGGAGAGTGGTGGGAAGGAGGGGATAAATGGGAAAGAAAAACAACAGCAAAACAAAGGAGACATCTACTTTCTCTTTTTAAAATTTTTTTTATTGTTGAAAGTATTTTTTTTCTATTGACCCCCTCCAGCCCACTCCTGCCCCCTGCCCTAGGCCTTCAGCACCCTATTGTTTGTGTCCATGGGTTATGCATATATGTATACAAGGTCTTTGGTTGATTTGTAATACTTTTAACAATAAAGATAAATTTAAAAATAAAAATAAATAAAGACAGAGTGGAGGTAGTAAAAATTTCTTAAGGCAGACATAAGCATTGCTTGTTTGAGGAACCAATAAAAAGCAGGGGAAAATGGTTAGTGATGAGATTGAAAAATTGATTTTGTAGGGTTTATAACACAGAATATGGAGTTTGCATTTTATTTCCAGTATGATAAGCCTTGGGAGGGAGTATTAGTTTCTTATTGCTACTGTAATAAATTGTCACAAACTCAGTTGTTTAAAAACAACGTAAGTTTTATTTTCTCACAGTTCTGAAGTTCGAAGTCTGGAATGAGTCTCTTTTATGCTAAAATTACGGTGTCAACATCCCTTCTGGAGGCTATCAGGGAAAATTTCCTTGCCTTTTCCAGCTTCTAGACAGCTTCTAGAGTCTGTCCATATTTTTTGGTTCATGCCTCTCTTCCATCTCAAGGCTAAAATGGCAATTAACTATTTTTCACATTATATCACTTTAATTCTGACTCTTCTGCTTCTGTTCTCAACATTTAAAAAGTTATTTTGGGCCCACTGGGTAATCCAGGATTATTTAGTTCCCTCTTGCCATGTAACATAGCATATGATGACTTCCAAAGATTTAAGATAAGATATTTGGGGGGACCATTATTCTGTCACCCAAAACAAAATTTTTTAAAATAAGGAAATGGCATTACTTTATTAACATTTTAAAAAGGAATGCTCCTTCAACTGTTCAAAAAATGGACTGTGCATGGTAAGGGTGGAAATGGGGAGATCAGCTAGGAGGGTATTGCAATAGCTTAGAATTAGTAGTGGATATGGAGAAGTGTAGATGGAATTGGGTTATTTTTTGGAGGATGAGCCAATAGAATTTGCTGATGATTTACATTTGAGAGGCAGATATGAGGGGATAAAAAGAGCTAGCTAAGGAAATGCCTAGATTTTTTTGCTTTGAGCATCTGAAAGGAAGATGTTAACATTTATTGAGTTGAAGGAGACTAGAGGAGAAATGCTTTCTTGGGTGATGTAAGAGAGGAAGTTTTGGATTTAGAAATATGTTTTATTTTATCCAAGCTATGTTTGATATGCTTATCAGTTATCTAAGTTGAGATGTTGAACAGACAATTGAATATAAAAGACATAGCTAAAGATTAGGAGTCATTACATATAAGAGAGAGAGAAAGAGAAAAAGAAAGTGAAAGAGAGGAGAGGAGAGGCTTGGAACTGAATAAAATAATCTAGAAATAGTAAGAAGGCAGAAAAGAGAAGGGTACTGGGAGAGAAGCCTCTGGAATTCTCTGGTTATATTAAGCCAAAGTATCTAGCATAAAAAAATACCTGGTGGGAGCAGAATGCAGTAGTGTAGAAATTACAGGAAGTATCCTTTAAAAAAAAAATGAGGTCCAAATGCCAAATCAAAGAGCTTGAATTTTATTTAGTAGGTCCTGAATAAATTTGTCAAGGGCTGATGCTATCAACTATGTTTCAGAAAAACAACTCTGAGTGTGACTCATACCTTTATTCCCTATATTACCTTTTTATGTTGGTATGGCATAGATGATAAATTAATTGACAAATGTTTGAATGTCCCTTATCCATGGATGATTAAAGATGTGAAATAAAGAATAACATTGTAAACTAAGGTTGTTATAAAAAAAACAAAAGAGACTCCAAATTTAATGTGATGAATGCTTGTCTGTTTTTCTGGTCACATTTGAATCACTGATCAAGAGTTGATAATGATTATTACAATGCCAAGCATATGCTGATTAAGCAATAGTAAATCAAAGAAGTATGAGTCTCCATCAATGTTTGCTGTGACTTCTCAATATACTGGGAGGCAGTGATGTAAACAAATAATTTGAATGCAATGTGATAGGACCTATAGTGTAATCATACATTCAGAACTATGGGAGAACAGATGGGAATGACTTAATTTGCCTGGGGAGTGTTAAAAGTTCCTGTAATAAAAATGCCTTTTCCATAATAAAATAACCCTTTAGTTTGCAATGGAAAGCAAATCTTCACAGCCCATGTACCTGTTCCCAGATACTCATTTTTCCCCTGGGGCCCAAGCCATGGTGACTACAAGAAAGTATTGCTCTCCCATTCACTCTGGCTCAAGTGATTCCCTGAAACACAGAGAAGATTAAGAGGGAACATCTATACCTGAATTTACTAGTCAGGGAAACAAAATGCAGTAACACACAACTGGAAGAGTAATTGTCAAACCTTTCTCTCCACTGAGAAAGCAAGTTAGCAGATGATTGTGACACACTTCCATGGACTTCTATAATGAATGAGCAATTGTGTACTGGCTTCATTTTTCTCCCACTCAAAATAGCATATCATAATGTAAAGAAATGAGGAAGGTATTATTAAGATAATCTGTAATCCACTCAAGTTATATAAATCACATTAAACTATGGTGCTTTATCCTTAGGAATGCATTAATTACCATGTGTCTCATAACTGATTATGACAGATCAGAGTGTTGAAATAGTCTGAAGGCTGCTGATCTTGACAATCCAGTTTATGTAAATGAATTGCTCATCTTGTCTTTATGGTTCCCAATAGCAAGGCCTCCTTACCTATTTCCAAGTCTATCTCTGAAAGGCAGATGCTGTCTTTTCCCAGTCTTGGAGAAATTCAGGCATAGCCCAGCCCAGGGAGATTCATTTCCAAGAGTGTGAGAGACCAAAGACTGGCTTCACACTAGTAATGGCAACTCCTTCAGGGAAGTTTCCAAACTTAACTACAAGAGTATAGCCATACACTCAAAAGAGAAATCATATCAAAATGTTCTACAGTTAGGCCCAGCATGTATATAAGAAACATGCTTGTGCACACACATAAAACAAAAAAGACAATAGTGGTTGTTTTATTACCGATTGCCCAGGAGAAGACATTTGACCCTGACCTAAAAAATATGTAGACATTTTCTCAGAAGGATTTGAAAAGGGAATGATAAGCAAAGTATCAGAGGCATGAAAGCTCATGAAATGTTGAGTAAAAGAGTAATCTCCAGTATGGCTGCAGCGTTGGGTGTGTTTAGAGAACTTGGCACTCATAATTATGTTATAGATACTTTATTCAAAAGTTGATCCAATTTTGACTTCCTCTGCCTAAAATAAATATAGAATGAATCAGCTATTCTTAATCAAGTATTTGCTCGGGAGATGTTCTAAAGTCATTTGGCACATATCATATTGGATCTTTGAATTTGTTGTTAGAGTAAAGTCAGAATTCCTAAGAGAGATGTAGGAATTAAGAGATAGAAAGTGGTTGGCTAAGCTATACTCAATAGAGAAATCATAACATAACGGAAGACATGGAACTTGCTTTCTTCTTCTCTTCCCTTCCTCCCTCTCTCCCTTCCTTCCTCCCTTACATAAAGTCTCTAATTTATGCCAGCTACAATACTAGGAACTATGTTAAGCAATAAACAAAAGCAGATATGGTATCTGCCTCTTGTCCCCTTAAGAAATTGGGGGAGAGCCTCTGTCCCTTGGAGCTGCATGGAGTTTCTTTCTCCTCAGCTAGGGCTGGAAGCCAAGATCAACCCTTTAGAATAATTGTCAAGGCTGCAATAAACTGGGCAGCATTGTTTTACTACCTTTGACATGTGTAAAATAAAAAATGGGAGGGAGGGGCAGTTATGGGAGACAGACATTAACCAAATAGTCATCCAAATGAATTTAAAATTACAACTTTACTATTATCAAGGCAAAGTTATTAGAGATATGAAACTTACAATAGGGAGGGTTAGTCTAGTCTTAAAAGGCAATACAATGTAGTAGTTAACCCTGTGGATAACTAATTTTTAATGTTGGCTATACTACTTTCTATGTGATCATGAGAAAATAATGTAATATATCTGTGCATCAATTTCCTCATAAAAATGGATATTATAATGGACTAGAGGCCTGGTGCACAAAATTCATGCATTGGAGGGGGTTGAGGGGGAGGAGGGATGTCCTTCAGCCCAGCCTGCACCCTCTCCAATATGGGACCCCTTGAGGGATATCTGACTGCCTGTTTAGGCCCTATCTGATCAGGCCTAAATGGGCAGTCGGACATTCCTCTCACAATCCAGGACTGCTGGCTCCTAACTGCTCACCTGCCTGCCTTTCTGATTGTTCCTCACCACTTCTGCCTGCCAGCCTGATAACCCCATAACCATTCCCCTGCCAGACTGATTGATGCCTAACTGCTTCCCTGCCAGCCTGTTTGCTCCTAACTGCCCTCCCCTGCAGGCTTGATCACCCCCAACTGCCCTCCCTTGCAGGCCTGGTCCCTGCCAATTGCCCTCCTCTGCTGGCCATCTTATGGTGGCTATCTTTGTCCACATGGGGGCAGGATCTTTTGACCACATGGGGGAAGTCATCTTGTGTGTTGGAGTGATGTTCAATCTGCAATATTACTCTTTTATTAGATAGGATAGAAGCCTGGTGCATGGGTGGGGGCCAGCTGGTTTGCCCTGAAGGGTGTCCTGGATCAGGGTGGGTGTTCCCTTGGGGTGTAGGGTAGCCTGGGCGAAAGGGAAAAGGGGTACAGAAGATAAGTCTGATTTTACATGTGCTGTGTTTGAGGTGCCTTTGAGACTTCTAAAAGAAGATGTTAATTGGCAACTGAATATTAGGGTTTAGGATTCAGGAGATATCTGAACATACATTTATCTAAAGATATATATTTATGTGTCAATTATCTAGAGGTGGTTTCTGAAGCTCAGAGAGGACTCAGGCAATGGAATCTAGAGCAAGGTGGCCAAGAGAAATATAATGTAAACTACATATGTAATAGATAATTTTCCAGTAAGCACATTAAAAGATAGTTAAAAGAAACATATGAGCTAATTTTAATAATGCATATTTTATTTAATAAAATATATCTAAAATATCGTTTCAACAGATAATTAATATAAAATGATTAATAAGATATTTTACATTACTATTTCATACCAACTTCTCAAAATATGTTGTGATTTTTTTAAATTTATTAAGTATTTATTGTTCATATTATTACAATTGTTCTTCTTTCTTCCCCCC
>PVJN01019267.1:0-37614 GCA_004026805.1 Lasiurus borealis | reverse complement strand
CAGCTTTCTTTGTAATAGCAAAAATCTGGAAACAATCCCAATGTTCATCGACAGGTGAATGGATAAGTTAATTGTGCTCTTTCAATATCAAAGTAGACTAGTCAGCAATGAAAACATATGAACTGTTAATACCTCCCACAAAATAGCTGACTCTCAAAGTAATTACGCCAAGTAAAAGAAGCCAGACCAAATTAAACAGTGCATAGTTCAGGACCATTTATGTAAATTTCTAGAAAATATTAACTATTCTAAGAGGACAGGAAGCAGATTAATGGTTGCCTGTAGGTAAAAAGAGATTGCAAAAATACAGAGGAAAACTTTTGGGGGTGATAGATATGTTCTTTTTTTATTATAACAATTTCACAGGAGTATATTTATGTCAAAATTTATAAAAGTATACTATTTGTGCATGGGGAAGAAGGGGGCATGCACAGAGGGTCCCTCAGCCCAGCCTGCATCTTCTCCAATCTGAGACTCCTTGAGGGATGTCCGACTGCCCTTTAAGACCCCATCATGGTAGGGCCTAAATGGACAGTCGGACATCCCTCTCACAATCCAGGACTGCTCCGTCCCAACTGCTCACCTGCCTGCCTTCTTGTTTGTCCCTAACCACTTCTGGCCAGCCTAATCACGCTAACCACTCCCCTGTCAGCCTGATTTATGCCTAACTGCTCCTCTGCCAACCTGTTTGCCCCTAACTGCCCTCCCCTGCAGGCCTGGTCCCCCCCAATTGCTCTCCCTTGCAGTCCTGGCCCCTCTCACCTGCCCTCCCCTGCAGGCCTGATTGCCCCAACTGCCCTCCCTTACAGGTCTGGTCCCTCCCAATTGTCCTTCCCTGCTGGCCATCTTGTGGCGGCCATCTTGTATCCACGGGGGCAGGGTCTTTGACCACGTAAGGGCAGCAATTTTGTGTGTTGGAGAGACAGTCATTTTTGCATATTAATCTTTTATTAGATAGGATAGAGGCCTGGTGCATAGGTGGGGGCCAGCTGGTTTGCCCTGAAGGGTGTCCCAGATCAGGTGGGTGTTCCCTTGGGGCATGTGGCAGCCTGGGCGAGGGTCCTGTGGTGGTTTGCAGGCCAGCTACACCCCCTAGCAACCCAAGTGGAGGCCTTGTTATCTGAGATTTATTTATCTTCTATAATTGAAACTTTGTAGCCTGGAATGGAGCCAAGCCTCCTGCTCTCTCAGCGGCTGCAGCCATTTTTGTTGGAATTTATTTATCTTCTATAATTGACACTTTGTAGCCTTGAGTGGAGGCCTAGGCTGGCCAGGGTGTGTGGAAAGCTTGGTTTCCTCCATTGCCAGGGACAACTTGCCTGGTCTCTCAGAGTCACGCCTTGGTAGCAATATAAAAAGTTACAAAATCTGCATTGAAAAATTTTTGGTTAGAGTTTTGCTTTTCTGATAGAGTTTAAGCTTTTCAAGTATTATGATCATATCATTTTGTAAAAAGTCATTTTCTGTTGTGGAAAAATAAAGGGGCCAGGAAAGAAAAGACTAAAGATGTAACCGTGGCTCTCCTACTAACTAAATTTCCCTTGACTGCAAAATGGGGAAAATAGAAGCACCTACTATTCACTAAGTTGAATGGTGGGCTCCCAAAATATATATTCATATGTAATCCCCAGAAACTATGAATATACTTTATTTGGAAAACTATAGATTCAGGGCATGAATTCATGCATGAATGGGGTCCGGCTGGCCTGCCCCAATGGGGGCTGATGGGGACCAGGCCAGCAGTGGGGAGGGTCTGCGGGAGGTTGGCCGACAGGTCCTCTCTCTTCCCCCAAAGAGCCAGTTGGCCACCACAGTGGGCATCATAACAACCAGTCATCCCGGTCTCTGGCTAGATAGATAGATAGATAAATAGATAGTATTTGCTAGTATAATGAAGTTAGTGAGCTTAAAATGAGGCGATCATTCTGGATTATCCAGGTGGGCCATGAATCCAATTATAGAAAAGCTAAGGGAGATTTGAGACACACAGAAGAGGTAAAGGGAAGGTGATGTGAAGATGGAGGCAGAGAATGAAATGCTGTGGTCACAAGACTGAAAGTCACATTCTTTTGACGTTCTATCCAAATGCAAGCCCCAGAAGCTGGAAAAGGCAAGGAATGGAATTAGAGCCTCTGGCTGGAGAGGCCTTGCCAATACCTTGATTTCAGACTCTGGCCTCCAGAACCATGAGAGTAAATTTGTTTTCTTAGCCACCAAATTTGTGATAATTTATTACCCTAACCTCAGGGAACCAATACATGACCTCCTAGAGTACTACAAATGGGAATAATAGTACTGCCAACATTGTAGGTTTGCTATGAAAATTAAATGAACTCAATGAGTTAATATTCATAAAGTATTTGGCAGGGTGTTTGTTACCTAGTAAGCACTATTGAAGTGCTTGGTGAAGTTTTACAAAAAAGAACTGAGGTCAATGGTTGATGAGGACATTACTTTTCTGGATCGTGATTGGTGGGCTGGACACCATAATATTGGGAACTCCTGTTAGATTACAGAATTGAAAACATAACCATAACGCGGTGAAAAGGTTGAGAAGAGTGAACTCAGCAAAGATTCTTTCGAGCCCAAATGTCCAATAAAAAGAAGCCTTCAATTCTCTACATTTGAGTCCTTGGTTCTCTTATTAGTTGTCTCTACAACCACTTTATCCCTAAATGCAACATAAAACAGAATGTAGGAACCACAGGAGAAAAATCATTTTCATTGCCTCCGTTGGAGGCCCCCAGAATGCAGAATTCCGGCGCCTGTTCCTCGCAATTCTGTCCCACCTGCAGAAAACTACGATTCCCAGAAGGCTTTGGTTCCTGGGGGCGGGAACGGACCGCGAAAGGGGCGGAGTCTAAAAGGTCGTTGGCCTATTCCATGGTCCGAAAGCGGGCTTGGTTTGGGAGGAAACCGCCTTCCGATTGGCTGTCCATAGCAAGGCCGGCGTCCGGCGCGTGGTTGGCCCCGGCCGAGGGAGGCCGGGCTGTCGCGGGCTGACGCTCAAACTTCCCGGGCCTGGAGCGCGGGGCCTGCCGGGAAAGCACCGGACGGTTGCCACCGGCCAGGTGGCAGCCCCCGGGGGGCTCCGAGATGCAGAGCACGGACCTGGGCAACAAGGAGAGCGGCAAGATATGGCACCGCAAGCCGTCGCCGGCCTCTCGGGACGGGTACCGGCCGGGCGGGAGGGCACGGGCTGTGCAGGGGGTGGAGGCCGGCGAGGGCGGGTCCTGGCTTTTGGAGAGGCGTTGGCGGGGCTGTTGGAGAGGGGATCGCTGGAAGAAGGGGTACAGGGGGGCCGGGGTGGGAGGGAAGGCTCGGGTTCTGGCGCTGATCTGCCCGGGGTGCCTGGCTTGGGCGGCTGAAGGAGGTGCAGACGCTTCCCATCCCGGGGCCGCGGTGTGACCAGGATTGGCCTGGGGCGGGAGGCGGGTGGTCCTCGGACACTCGTGGGAGCATCTGCGCCCCTGGCGATGCCAGGATCGGCCTGCGTAAGGCACCAGAGCATCTTACGGTGTTCCTGGTAGATGCTCAGTAGGACTTGGTTAGCGACTGCAGCTGGAAAAGAACTCAAAGGTGGCCGGAGCCGGTGTGGCTCAGTGGATAGAGCCTCGGCCTGCGGACTGAAAGGTCCCAGGTTCGATTCCGGTCAAGGGCATGGACCTTGGTTGCGGGGGCACCTAGTAGGGGGCGTGCAGGAGGCAGCTGATCGATGTCTCATCGATGTTTCTAACTCTCTATCCTTCTCCCTTCCTCTCTGTAAAAAAATCAATAAAATATATGAAAAACAAACAAACAAAAAGAAATAATAATTCAAATTAAAAGAACTCAAGGTGAGGGCGAAGGAGAACAGTGCATTTCCACCCCTTCCAAATGCCGCCGTTTGTCCATCCTCCAGCCCTCGTCTGCATTCAGGCAAGCATTCATTCATCGGCCTTTTAGTGAGCACCTACCATGTGCCCAGCTTCCAAGCGCTGAGACAGTAATAGAACAAACAAATGTCCGGTTCTCCGGAGTTTACATTTTAGCTTGTTCAGGGCTAGGGGTGCAGGATTCACATTCTACAATGCAGGTCAGCCTTCTAGTAAGGCTAGCGATTCTGCTTCTGCTCCCTTTTTCTTAATAGACCTTTTCTTCTTTTTAAGTATATTTTTATTCATTTCAGAGAGGAAGGAAGAGGGGGAGAGAGAGATAGAAACATCCATGATGAGAGAGAATCATTGATTGGCTGCCCCTCCCTGCACGCTCCCCACTGGGGACTGAGCCTGCAACCTGGGCATGTGCCCTTGACCAGAATGGAACCTGGGACCCTTTAGTCTGTAGGTCGATACTCTATCCACTGAGCCCAACCGGCTAGGGCTTTTTCTTTTCTTTTTCTTTCTTTTCTTTCTTTTTTTTTTTTTTCTTGACAATTTAGATTCACAGCAAAATTGAGAGGAAGGTACAATTTCCCATATACCTCCTGCCCCCACACATACATAGCCTTCCCAATAGGTATATATATATCCATAGGCCACACCGGAGTGGTACATTTGTTGTTGTGGGTCAACTTACATTGACACATCATGATCGCCCAGAGTCCACAGTTTACATTAAGATTCACTCTGAGTGTTGTACATTCTGTGGGTTTGGACAAATGTATAATGACATGTATCCACCAGCATAATACCATACAGAATATTCTCACTCCCCGGAAAATCCTCTGTGCTCTGCTTCTTTTTTTTTTTAATATATTTTATTGATTTTTTACAGAGAGGAAGGGAGAAAGATAGAGAGCTAGAAACATCGGTGAGAGAGAAACAGCAATCAGCTGCCTCTTGCACATCCCGGATGTGCCCATAACCAAGGTACATGCCCTTGACCGGAATCAAACCCGGGATCTTTCAGTCCGCAGGCCGATGCTCTGCTGAGCCAAACTGGTTTCGGCTGTGCTCTGCTTCTTTATCCCTCCTCTCCCAGCCCTGCTTTTTATTCTCTTCCTAAATATCTGTCCTGTTTAAGGCTCAGCCTGTCCTGTGTGATTTTATGGTATCCTTTGCCTCAAAGAGATGCCATCTTAGTTCCAGTTGCATTGCTGGTTGATCTTGCTTTTAATTCCCATGGATTTCCTGGACTTTGTTTCATTACTTGAGTTTGTGTTTCAATGTGTTTCTTGTTCTTGTAATTTTTCTGTTGATCCTTGAGTTGCTCCTCTACAAAGCAACATACTTTTAAGTGCCAACTATGCGTGCACTGAGCAGCACTGTTCTCCTTCACCCTCACCTTAAGTTCTTTTCCAGCTGCAGTCGCTAACCAAGTCTTACTGAACATCTACCAGGAATACCATAGTGCTAGTCGTTGTACCACAATGACTTGTATCACAGCAGCTTGTGACTTATAGAAAACTCATTGTTTTTATCATGTCTACTGCTTACTATAACAATTTAAATACAAAATACATTCTCTTATATCTTGTTGTTGTCTATCGATCACAACTTATAAATCTGTTCCTAAGTGCATCTGTTTTTTAAATGTGTCTTTATCACTAAACTGGGAGTTCCATGAGGGCAGTACCCATGTCTATTGATTACTCTTAGTTCCTGGCTTATTCTGTGTCTGACACATAGTGACTTGTCTAGTGTTTGATGACTAAATGAACAATAGCTACTTTGATGAGTAACTTTCTGAACTGTTTTCAGAAATCATAGTAGGAGAGGGAAGAATGGGTAGGCAAACAACTTCAAAATTAGTGAATTATGCTATAAAAGCCATATTTTTCATAATAACAAGTAATGCCTGACATAGAATTTAATGTGTGTGTGTATGTGTTTGGTATTTTTTGCAGAATTATAGTGAACATCATTCATACCACTTCTGAGTACCTTCCCAAAGTTCTGCGATTTTTGAATGTCGCTTTTGATAGCTCAGGTGATTGCTTAATTGCTGGGGATCATCAAGGAAATATCTATGCTTTTGACTTGCCTGGAAACAGGTGAGTAATACTTTTGATATTTGCCTTGTTTAATGTTATTAATTTCGGTACCTGCTCTTACTTAAATCCATCCAGGAAGATTTATTAAGTTCTTACTGTGTTTCAAGTGCCTTGAAAAACACTGTCTTAATGCTAATGGAAGAAAGTGGGGAAGGATAGAAAGATAATACGGTTATATATTTGAGAGAATTAAATAAAGTTCCGGTTTTAACAGTATCTCTAGTAGTTTGTTTTTCCTTAAATTTACAAACTTATTATTGCCAATTTGTCAGTAAATGTCTAGTGCTTCATTCGGCAATTTAGAAAGAACACAATTTCTTTGTACATTGTGTCAGAATGCTAGATTTAGGGATCTTAAAGAATTGATCCTCTCTCTTCTTCCTCTTCTCTCTCTTTGCTGAATGACTTAGTGACTTAGTGCAAAAGCAATTAAGTGAGACTCATCAAAAGAGGCATTCAAGCAGTGGGGGCAGTTGGGAGGGAGACCTGCGACTGCCCAGCCAAAGTCAGAAGTTGTCTGTATGGGGGACAGGGCAATCATGAGGAAGATAGGGGTGTTGATCAAATGAGTATATTGAGGATAATGAGGGCCAGGTTTCTAATTCTTGGAAGAGAAGGAAACTAGAATGAATCTGTGGTACTGGGTTGCAATTTGATATATCTATGCGAACTCTGGTTTTGAATATCCTATCTAATAAAAGAGTAACGTGCAAATTGACCATCACTCCAACACACAAGATGGCCGCCCCCATGTCATCAAAGATGGCTGCCACGAAATGGCCAGCAGGAGAGGTTAGTTGGGAGGGACCAGGCCTGCAGGGGAGGGCAGTTAGGGGCGACCAGGCCTGCAGGGGAGGACAGTTAAGGATGACTAGGCAGTTAGGGGCAATCGGGCCAGCAGGGGAGCAGTTAAGTGTCAATCAAGTTGGCAGGGGAGTGATTAGGGGTTGATCAGTCTGGCAGGCAGGTGAGCAGTTGGGAGCCAGCAATCCTGGATTGTGAGAGGGATGTTCAATTGCCTGTTTAGGCCCAATAGGTGGGATTGGGCTTAAAAGGGCAGTCGGACATCCCTCAAAGGGTCCCAGATTGGAGAAGGTGCAGGCTGAGCTGAGGGACAACCCTCCCTCACCCCCCCCCCCCACACACACACATAAATTTCATGCACTGGGTCTCTAGTATAGATATAAAAATAAATAGAGGTGTGTGTATGAGCAAATGAGTGAATGATATTTACATATACTTCCTAGCTTTGTCCATTCATAGGACCTGGGAGCAACAACAGCCTCCCCTGCTTAACAAAGAACACGTTCAGTTCTTCTTTTCTAAATACCACATCTGCTGAAAGGATTCAAGGATTCTGGCAGAAATGACCACTTTCAGGATGAAGGCAGGCAAAGTACAAGATAATCCTGGGAGTTTTTGTAGCTAGAAAGAAGGAATTTTTCAAAAATGGAATGTTTCACAAGGACATAAATGTCAGTTTGAAGGAGTTCCCTCAGGCCATTTTGTAAACAATTTGAGTATTTAATAATAGTAATGGATCATAACTCATTGAATAAAATAGAAATCCAGGCATTTGTGCTGCACTCAACAAACAGTTTAATGAGAGCAAATATTTGCATAGTCAGAAAGTACTTCCCACAAAACATTTATTAATTTCAGAGGAAAAGGGGTAATTTTACAGTGAAGAAGCCTGCTAAACACCAACTGATCAAATGGTTACAGTTAATAGTGGGACAAATCAAAACTTGTGTGCTACCTGATAAGATACAGTAAAGAGCATACAGTGTCACCTCTGTGATATTCCGTTCCAAGGACATGTAATCGGAATCTAATCTGTTGAATCATCAGGCAAAGGTAATTTAAGGGTATTGCATTACAAGACTGGCCTGAAATCTTTGTCAAGGCCATGAAAGTTGTGGGAAGACTGAATACCTATTGCAGATAGAGGGAAACCAGACCCATGACAAGTAAGGGCATGAATCTGAACTGACCCTTTTGTTGTAAAGGACATTATTGGGACAACTGGAAAATCGAATGGAATCTGAGGATTAGATGGTAGTAATATATAAATGTAATTTTCTGATTTTGATGATTGTATTGTAATCATACAGATTTTCCTTGTTCATAGTGAACCTGATCTCAGTAACTTATTTTCAAAAAGTTCAAGAAAAGAAGAGGTCATCTGTGATTTATTTATCTAGATAGAATTCTGTTATTCATGTTTCTCCTCATTACCAAAAATGTAATGGTTACAGTTCTCCCATCCTTTACTTTTGCCTAACCTACCCTGCCAATTTCCGGTCTTAAATCAATACAACTGTCTCTCCTTTGCTCCCACTGTTAAGTGAAATAAAAATAATTGTTGATTGGCTACATTACAAAATAATGAATGCTTCATTTGTTTCTCTTATTATTTTCCCATCCTCCTCTGAGTATTTGTTTTTGTTCCTAATCCTCATCAGAGGATATTTTCCCATTGATTTTTACAGAGAGTGGACAGTAGGGGGAGACACAGAGAGAAACATCGATGTGTCTGACACATTGATCGGTTGCCTCCTCCATGGCAGGTCACAGGGTATTGAGGCATGTGCCCTTGACTGGTCTGGAACCTGGGACCCTTCAGTCCGCTGAGCCAAACAGCTTAGAACACCTGCTGAGGCTTTCAAACCTTTATCAATTTCCTTGGGTTGGAGCCTACTTTTACTTTGACTGTTACCATCCAGCTTCCCTTCCTCCTCCCCAACAGCAGCCTCAAGTATGTCTGAAAGTTCAACCATCTCTACCTCTTTGCTACTTTATTCATAAAAGGAGGTGATCCTAATTTCTTCCAGGGCTAATCTCTGTCTTCTATTGCCACCCCCGGGTCTTGAGGTCCTTTCTTTTATTTTGTCCACATCCCTGTTCTCTCTGTAAATATTTACAGCAGAGCAGAGGAGTGAGCGGCAGAGCTGACATCTGGCTTGATTCTAAAATGCACTCTGTTGGGCTTCCTCACAACTTTACTACTTGCCTAATTCAGTGGTTTCTACAATTTTTCTTTTATTAAATGCTCTTTTCTTTCCTCCCCCTGAATTATTTTTCTGATGCTTCCAGGTACAACTTTTTCCTGATTTTTCTACCTCTTTATTTTTTTCTGTGTTTCCAGCGTGACTCTTCTTCCCTTTATTATCGTGCTACTTTGGGATCTGTCCTTGGCCTGCTTCCTTCCATACTCCAGGTTTCTCTTTGATAATCTCACCACCACCGAGCCTCTGGCTTCACTCAGCTGCCATGTAAATACTGCTTCTGCCACCACTGGGTAGCTTCCAGACCAGCTGCCATGAAGCCACTTGCTGCATGGAGCTCTTCAGCCCCTGAAAGATGGCTAATCCAAATTAAGATGTGTTGTTATTGTAAAATATGCACTGGGTTTTTTAGACTTTGGATGAAAAAAAAAAAGAATGTAGAACATCTCATTAATTTTTAATAAATTATTGAAATATTTCAACATACTGAATTGAGTAAAATATATTGATTCATTTGACTGTTTCTTTTTACTTTTTTAAAGTGACACCTAGAAAAATTTAAATTATACATAAAGTGGCCTGCGTTATATTTCTTTTGGACAGAGCAGCTCTAAATGTTTTGCAAGGGCCTTAATTTCCATATGCTTAAAATCCAACTTACTTTTTCCTGTCCCCAAACTTGTACATCTTTTGCCCAAGCTTGAAAAATGTATTTTTTTTATAGATTAATTTCTAGCTTTGTGTCAAGTACTCTGCTAAGCACTTAACATATTATTGCATTTAAGCATTGTATACTTAATCATTATGATAACCTGATGGGATATCTATTCTCATCTTCATGTACACGGGAAGAATTCCTGCTTTCTCCCTCGTTACCCATGAGCCTTTCTCCATTGACTTCTGACACCTCTTTCCTTTGTTCTTTCACCTTATACTCATAACTCTGGTTGAGATTCTCTGTAACAGCTTTCTCAGTGAGCACTTCTTCCTTGTCCCTTGATCCATGTGCTATTGCTGCCAGAATCATCTTTCTAAAAGACATGCCTGATCATAATTCTGCTGGCTTCCCACTGTGTAAGTAAAATCCAGACTCTTTTACATGGTATTTAGCTCTCTTCATAATCTATTTTTGGCCTGGGTTTCATTTTTTTCATCTCTAAGGACTCCTCCAACATAAAATTAATGGTTATTGGAAGAATTTCTGGTACTAATGCAGTCATCTCTTAATAGGTTTAATCTTGTTCAGCGAACAGCACAAGCTTGCACAGCTCTGGCCTTTAATCTTCATAGGAAGTCTGAATTCCTTGTGGCGTTAGCTGATTATTCTATTAAATGTTTCGATACAGGTAAGAAGTCCTCCTTTTTGTCTTTTGAGGCAGGGTAAAATATAGACTGGAGTCCTGCAAGGGGTCTGTGGAAGCAGTCCCCAAAAGCCATCCCTCACTAGCCGAAGATTGAGGGGCCCCAGGGCCATCCTCTTGTCAGATCATCTGGCTGTATACTCGGGGTTTCCCACAACTATTCTCTGGTTTGATGATTCACTAGGATGATTCACAGAACTCAGGAAAGCACTATGCTTATGATTATAGTTTTAGTGTAGCAAAAGGATAGAAATTAGACCCAGCCAAAGAAAGAAACATAGGGTGGAATCTGAGAAGGTTCCATTGTCTTCCAGGATGCATTATGCTCTCAGCTTCGATGTGTGGCCATCCCTTCTGAGTTTTGCCAAACCAAGAAATTCACCCAAGCTTTGATATCCAGCGTTTATATTGAGGCTTCATTGTATAGGCATGATTGATTGAATTATTGCCCTCCTGGATGAACTTGGTTTTCATCCTTTCATCCTTTCTATGGAGGTCAGGCTGATATGTGGCCCAAAGCCCCAACCTTCTAATCACTCACATGGTTGGTCTTTCTGGTATGGCTGACTTCCACTTTGAGGTTCTCTTCTTAGCATAAGCCATCAGCTATTGTCTGAATAACAAACTCATTCCTATCCTTGGGGAAGTCCCAGGGGTTTAGAGAGTGCCTGGATAAAGACTATACCTTTCTTGGAAGGCCAAATTCCAAATACATAGGACAAAATAATACTTTTTGAAAATAACGTATACATTTTATACAACATTTTTTATAGAGTGTAGAGTTCTATAAACTGAATCTCTTATTACTAAGAAAAAAGGTATCTCAACTGTATTTTTTTCTTGTTATTAAAGTAATTGATGTATCATGTTTAAAACAATATATAAACTATAATAATAGTAACAATAGTGATAGCTGACACTCAGTGTTTACTCTTTGTTCTATGACTTGATACATGTTAATTAATTTTAATCACCATAATAACCCACGAAGTTGGGTACTTCTTTATCCCCATTTTGCAAATGAGGAAATGGGGCACAGAAAGAAGTAACTTGACCCAGGCCCCACAGTTTCTAAGTGGAAGAGCCAGGATTCCCAATCTGGTATTCTAGCTGCAGGGTCCCTGCAGTTCATCGCCACTACACACGCTAGAGAAAAAGCAGTGGTCTTCAGCCCGGAGACACAGAGATTTTGTAATATGACCTATCTTTCCAGTCATTTTCATGCGTATATCTTTTCTACATTCTAACAAACATGATCATCTATCTATTTTGTTTCATGTAACATTTTCTTAGCTCAAAAATTCATATGTATATTTGACATCATTACTAAATATTCTATCTACTCTGTTGATATTTGCACAACCAGAATTATTTATCTTATTATCCATTGATGGACTTTAAACTGTTCCCAATTTTTGGTATTACCAACACTGCTGTCACAGAAATTCTGAAAAACTAAGTCTTTATGCTTCTCTGTGATTGCTTTTCTTATGTTCTACTCTGTTCTTCTGTATTAATTTCATCTTTTCATAGTTTCTTCCATCTTGAAACGCCGCCCCCCACCCCGCACCATGAGGCCCCTTTGTTAGATATTGTCTTCACCTCTTCAATTACCTCCCTCATCTTCACTACCAAGTCCTGCATCCATCAATAGATTCTGATTCTTGCTCCTCCAACTCTGTGCTACTGAGATTTCTATCTCCAAGGTCATGAGTAACTTCTGATTGCTTAAATCCTCTTTAAACTTTCATTCTACTTCTCAGTAGCATTTAACATTTTGGTGACTTTAAGAGTCTTAGTTTTCATACTTTTCTCTTGTTTTTTTCCCCTGCCTTTCTAATAGCTTCTAAAGTAGTCTCTCTCTTGGCTTCCTATACTAGTAGCAGCTCCTAAACTTGTATTTTTGACCCAATTAAAAAGAAAAAGTAGAATAATCCACATAGGTTGTCAACTTTTAGTCTTGCTAATTGACATTGGAAAAATCATAACTTCATAAAACTAAGGGTTTTTTTTTAACACAAACTTAGAAGGATATAATACTAAATTAAAAAGTAGTACTTTAAATTTAGCTTTCTGAAAAAGTCATTATTATTTTTCTCACTTCACTGGAGATTAGTGAAAAATTGACTATTAATTCTAGACTTTTTAGACTGGAGCTCAGAAACCACTACTCTTTCCCTAAAGGTTTATTTGTTCTGCTGTCTTTAGTTTTGACATACTTTGTGCCTTAATGTTTCCCAGATTTACATATTTTAAAAAATAAATCTTTATTTTTGAAAGTATTACAAATGTCCCCTTTTTTATTCCATTTTCCCCCACCCCCTAGAGTTACATCTTGCTTTCTATTTTCCTCATATCCATCTTTCTGGAGGGGAAAAAAAACTGATTAAAAGATGCTTACCATATAAATCTTGGAGACACAAAATGTAAAGATAAAATAAAGATCACTTATGATTTTACTACCCACTGATAACTATCATGAACAGTTTTTGGCTGTTTTCTCTGCTTGTATGTCACACACATGCACATATGCACATACATATACCTCAGAATCAATTTTTCAAATAAAATTCATTATCTCTTCTCCCCACACTGCTAAATCTGTTCCTCATCTATTTCTCACGTTAGTTTGTAGTATGACCATCTGTATACATAACTAAACCAGGACCACTGGAATCTTAACTCTTCTTTCATCTCAGATGTCCGGTTGATCACAAAGTCCTCTGATTTTTCTCCTTCATAGCTCTTGAATTTGTCCTTTCTGTATCACCACATTCGTAGTATAGACTCCCCTTATCTCCTTCTGGGTTGTTACAGCAGCAAATAAATTAGTCGTTTTATCTATCTCTTCCCCTTTCCAATAGATCCATCAGGTACCTCAAAATGCTCTTCTAAAACACAGACCGGTATAGCACTCCATCAAGAGAATATTCCTCACAAGAGAAAGCCTGAGCTCCCTATTGCACTGAAGTCTTTTCTTAAATTCTTTTGGGCCTCATCCTCATGCCTCCATAATACATATACATGTTACTAACATGTGCTATAATGCATTTTATTAACGAGACACAGGCTTCCATTTTTTGTAGATTAATGGAGCTGCCTCATAATACCTAGTCATCAGTTGAATTAGTTCTTAGATGATATATAGTGTTCTACCCATTTTAGTGTTACCATTTTACTTTTTACCACAGAAACCAAGGAGTTGGTTAGCTGGATGAGAGGACATGAATCATCGGTGTTTTCGATCTCTGTGCATGCATCAGGGAAGTACGCCATCACTACCTCTTCTGATACGGCACAGCTCTGGGACTTGGATACCTTTCAGAGAAAAAGAAAGCTGAATATTCTCCAGTCTGTGGGTATACAAAAGGTCAGTGAGGGGACATCTTGGTCTATTGTGTTTCTCAGGCTAGTTTCTTGGCCAACAGGATTTATAGATGATTTAAGGGTAATGATGCATTTGTCCCACATACCAGTGTAACTCAACAACAAGCAAAGCAAAGTGGCCTATAGAATTGAAAATGTTGCCAATGGCTACAGCTTATTCCTTACTGAGCTTTTTTCTTATTTAAAAAAATTATTATTATAGTATATAACTTCAACTTTAGCAAGTTGATAGTTTTTATTTAGCTGGTTGATTTTATTTTTAGGTCTTAACCCCCCAACATTCTGTTAGGAAACATTTCAAACAAACAGCAGATTTGTAAGAATTTCATAGTGAGCACATGTACACCCCCATCTAGATTCTATCATTGACATGTTCCTATATTAGACTTCCCTTTATTTTATTTTTTTAAAATATATTTTTGTTGATTTCAGAGAGGGAAGGAGAAGGAGAGACAGAGAGACTGAAACATCAATAATGAGAGAGAATTATGGATCAGCTGCCTCCTGCACACCCCATACTAGGGATCAACCCCACAACCCAGGCATGTGCCCTGATCAGGAATCAAAATGTGACCTCCTGGTTCATAGATCAATGCTCAACCACTGAACCACACCAGCAGGACTAGACCTCCCCTTATGTTACTAAACTATGTTGTTTCTAACCATTTTTCTGCCCCTCTATTATTAATTCATCTTATTTTTTCATTTTAAAGTGTAGATGCCCATAAATACTTAAGCATTCAGTATGTTTTGATGTAATATATATATGTAATGTATATTTATATAATGAAATACATAAATCTTAAGTATTCAATTTTTAAGTGTTGACACATGCACACACCTTTGTAATCTGTGCAGACCTATCATTACCATCTTCCCAGAAAGGTCCATGCTATCTCTTCCCAGATAAGCCCTGACCTGAAGCTTCTCCAGCATGTATTAATTCTATCTGTTATAAAATTTCACATAAATAGTCATTAATGGTGCGTGTAAAGCTTTTTTCATTCTACATAATGTTTTTGAGATTTATCGAAGTTGTTGTGTGTATCCGTAGTTCGTTCCTCTTTATTGTTGATCAATATTCTATTGTATACATATATCACCTTTTAAAAAAATTTCTTTTGCTTTTAAGGTTTAATTTTTTTTATTTGATTAGCTTAATATTATTTTCAGGTTTGTCTCAGTCTCCCGTGTGAGTAATTATTTTGCTTCAAGTTGTGTCACACATGCAGTGTTGCTTTTAAGTTCTCTGGTATTAACATGAGCAGGTAGCAGTGCATGTCAACCAAAAATTTATTTTACAGTCTCCATGGAGATTCCAAAATTCTTTAATTTGCCTTTGATAATTAAAGAAGGATAAAAGTTGTAGCCAGCTTATTCATTGGGGATTTAGGCCAAATGTCTTAGTAGGTTGTTTCTTTAATTGCTTTAGTACTTAAATTGAATTTTAAATTCTAAAGAAGAGAGCTTTGGGAGTTGAACCCACAATGGAAACAGTTATAAAACAATGACACAAAAAACATCTGTTCTTTTTACCATGAAATTAAAATTAGTATACACTGGATATTTGCCAATTTTAACCTTGCTCAGACATTTAGACATTTTAGTTTTAAAACTAGGACTCAAAGTTAGTGATATGAGAATAAAATTAAGTGTAGGAAAATATGTATAGTATGCAGTATTCATGTAAATATATTGTTCCAAAATAAAGCAGCATAAGTCTATTGGTTACCAGCCAACTTTTTCTTTTCTCAGAAGACCAACTAGTAAATATTTTTGGTTCTCTAGGCCAAGAGCAAAATTGAGGATATTATGTGTATACTTATATAAGCATCTATAATGAAGTAATTTAAAAATGTCAAGATCATTCTTAGCTGCTGGGCTATACAAAAACCTGAGCTGGGCCAGATGTTTACATTCCTGGTTTATTCTGCTAAAAATAGGAAATAATTGTAAAGCAAGACTTTTATTCTTATCAAACTATATTTTTATTCCAGTTTCTGATTCTACATTTTAAGTAGAACTTTTGTGATTTTTTTTTTTTATGGCACATGGTGACAGATGATGCTGTGGGTCTCATTTTATTAGGGCTCTTTTAATCTGCAACAGTCTTCCACCATTTTTACTTTATATAACATCAGTTTTTTTCTGAGTGAGAGACCAGACTATTTGTCTTAGAAAATGCCCCATATTCTTGGCTTTGTCTTACTGTTTTATCACTGATCATTTAACTCAATCTCTCTCTTGTGTTTCTTATAAACTAAAAGTATAAAGATATGAGTAGATTCATGTCAAACATTTTTGACAAGCTATTTCTCTTATGTGTATAAGATGAAAATAGTAATAATACCTTACAGTTGTCTTCAGGATTGCATGTGATTATCTGTGCAAGCCACTCAGAACAATGTTTGTTGTATAGTAAGTGCTTAGTAAAAGTTAGCTGCAGCTACTGTTTCTATTATTGCTGTTACTATTATCTATTATTATTGTTATCTGTTACTTAGCTCTATTATGGGATTATACAATTAAATATCTTAAAAAGCTGTAAAGTGACTATATAGAAACATCTATGATGATAGAGAATCATCGATCAGCTGCCTCCTGCACATCCTACACTGGGGATCGAGCCCATAACTTAGGCATGTGCCGTGACCAGAAATCGAACTGTGCAGGGTTGACCCTCAGCCACTGAGCTACATCGACCAGGCTATTTTTTTAAAATATGTTTTTATTGATATTTTTACAGAGAGGAAGGAAAAGGGATAGAATGTTAGAAACATTGATGAGAGAGAAACATTGATCAGCTGCCTCCTGCACACCCCCTACTGGGTATGTGCCCGCAACCAAGGTACATGCCCTTGACCAGAATCAAATCTGAGACCTTTCAGTCTGCAAGCCAACACTCTATCCACTGAACCAAACTGGTTTTGGCAATTTTTTAAAAAACACATTAAATATATGCACAATTCCTTACTAATTCAAAAGCCCAAAGTTGTTCAATAACTCACTTGGCGGCAAAATCTGATCTGACTTGAATTCATCTTGCAGCAGAGCCTGGATTGAATTGACATGAGGCTGAAAGATTAATGTTTTTGAGTATGGGGTATTGCTCCAGTTCACATAGGGGTTCCACATACATTTATAGAATATGCATCATATTGCTTTTCTCATGTCAGAAGTAATTCTGAATTCTGGAACACACCTGACCCCATGGGTTTCAGATAGAGAATTATGGACCTTTGATTTCAAATGTTCCAAAGAACCTACCACTCCAACAGCTTTCCACTGATTTTTGTGCCTAGCCGAAGCAGTAATTAATACTAATAATAATAGATACCAATTATTGAGTTCTTACTATGTACTTAGCACTTTGTTCTTTTTAAGCTTAAATAATCCTAAAAAGTAGGTGCCATTATCCTCATTGTACAAACAGGGAAACTGAAGTTCAGAAACATTAAGTAACTTGTCAGGTGTCACACAGCTTATAGAGGAGTTGCAGTTTGAATCAAAGCCTGTTTTATTCCAAAGTTATTCCTGCTTTCACGTAAACTGGTTAGTTACACCTCTTCATAGTAGTAAATTTTTATTCTTTTGCTGATGCTTGGAGGTAGGTTATTTAGCTCTTTTTTGGGGTTTTGGAGTAAAACCTGGCATTTCTGTGGTTCAGTATGTATTAGAAAAGATTTTATAATGGATATTAGAAAATATTTAATAATCAGTATGTTACTGAACTTAATTTAATCTCTGTATATATAATAGGAGCTCACTAAAATTGCTGCTGAATTACACATTTGGTCTTAACTTGCACTTATGACTAGCCTATACTCTTTAAATTTGGATAAAAGCTCACATATCTCTCAAAAACAGATTTGAAAAAGCATAGGATTTTCATCTTTTACAGGGAAAAACTACAGCCTCATCCTTGTACATTTGTTAGTGCGTTATTTTTTAAAAAATATATTTTATTGATTTTTTACAGAGAGGAAGGGAGAGGGATAGAAAGCTAGAAACATCAATGAGAGAGCAACATTGATAAGCTGCCTCCTGCACGCCCCCTACTGGAGATATGCCCACAACTAAGGTACATGCCCTTGACTGGAATTGAACCTGGGACCTTTCAGTCCGCAGGCCAATGCTTTATCCACTGAGCCAAACCGGTTTCGGCTGCTTTATATTTTTTTCTCAGCTTTTTATGCTTGTCAAGAGATGACACTATCTAAATAGTGGCATGATTCATTAGGAACAATTTTATAATCATTAAACTCTGGCAATTAAAGTCACAGATCTAGTAATGAATAATCATGTAGGCAATAATTTATCACAGCTATTTCCCTAAAATAGCAGCTGATGCTCATTAACTTTTTAAGCTTTTGCTTCTCTAAGTAGGAATAAATTTATTACTTTTCTAGAAAAATGTTGCTAGTTATAATAAAAATCTTGTCACTTTTTTTTAACATATTATATGAATTTATTTATACACTGAGTGGCCAGATTATTATGATCTCTGAATGCATAATAATCTGGCCACTCAGTGTGTGTGTGTGTGTGTGTGTGTGTGTGTGTGTGTGTAGGGAACATGGGCAGTTGGCCAGCCTGCCTGCTGGTCGAACTCCTGGTCGAGGGGACAATTTGCATATTAGCCTTTTATTATATAGGATATACACTGAATGGCCAGATTATTATGTGTTCAGAGATCATAATAATCTGGCCAGTGTATATTGTCTCTTTTTTCTACATTGGTTTTGAAACCATCTTTTGATGCATCCATTATAGACTACACTATATTTGTTACCGATTCTTCCTATATGGCCCTTATACTCTAAATGCCTTCCTGAATCTTTTGGCAAGAGATCTCCCAGAGGTTATCTTTGACAAAGTGAGCCAGACAAAAGTGAGGAGCTAGACCAAGCAGGGGCAGAAGTTGAGTGGGCATTTTTATTATGTCTTGTTACTGTGAATCCTGAGTAGGCTTTTTTATTTAGCCAGTATTTTCCATAGTGCATTATTATGTATTATTATGTGTTTCTTAGCACTGTTTATTATTAAAAAAAGATACTATTATATGTATACGAGAAAAACAGAGTTTATGACAATAGCCTGCAACTTTTTAAAAAATATATTTTATTTATTTACTACAGAGAGGAATGTAGAGGGATAGAACGTTAGAAATGTTGAGGAGAGAGAAACATCAATCACCTGCCTCCTGCACACCTCCTACTAGAGATGTGCCCAAAACCAAGGTACATGTCCTTGACTGGAATCGAACCTGGGACCCTTCAGTCTGCAGGCTGACACTCTATCCACTGAGCCAAACCAGACAGGGCAGAAACACTTCTTAACTGTATGAATATAATAAGCTGGGTGACAATAACACAAATTGGAGTCAAGGTTGCAGAAGTATTTCAGAAAGAGCCTTATTAACCCACTGTTTTTGTAACACTATAAAAAGCCATTGTAGTTTTGGTGTTTGATTTTCCCCTAGACAGTCATTCTGGCTTGCTGTCTGCCATGACTGTGACAATAGCCATATCCAGATTCTAAATACTCAAGAACACTCCAATCCACTGTTAAAGACACGGAACACTTCACCTCCAAAGAATGCAGCATTCTAAGAGAAACAGGCTTCTTTCTGACACTAGTAATATTGCAAAGGTTTATGACAAACCAAGGGTTGGAATGAGAGGCCATGACTTCCTAAAGGTGTTCTGCCTCCTCATTGAGTCCCACTCCTCTTTTCCAACACGGCAACAGTCATATATTTAAAAATAACAATAAAGCTTTAAAGACACATCTGTAGAAACAATGACAAAACGTGTTCAAATATAAAGTGTTATAATAAGCTATATAGTTAAGGAGGCTCTTCTAGATTGGAATCAAAGAATAAATAGCTGAAGATGTAACCAAGATTCAAACCATGTGAAATGTTTCAAGCCATTTGAGGGGATTTACTTTGAGAGGATGGGCAGGAATATTTTATCCTTAATGTACTGGTTTCTGCCATTTTCTTTCCTTATTTTCCTTCTTTCCCTCTCTTCATGTGTTTTACACAGATGACCCACAAAATTATATTTGAGGCCATTGAAACTCGAGAAATTAGTAAAATGATATTTTCAACTGTGCTATCAATTTTAGTCTTACTTGTCCATTAAGTAAATTAAATCTCTAAAAAAATATAATCATGTATTTGTTTTAAGCTTTTTACATTTTTTATAAGTAATGCTCAACAAGTATTTATCTAAAAGCACTTTGCTGATTAACCTTCCAAAGTATTAACTCTTAGTTCAGAAGAGATACGTATTTTTAAGGCGATTGACATATGCTGTACAGTATTTTTAACCAGTTTTGACTACCTGCAGCAGTGTGTGACAATGCCCTTTTCCAATGCTTTCACCATGTATTACGTTTAACACTTATCAGTAGTTAGTATTTATGTAGTGTTTATATAAGTATATAGTTTGTAAATATAATACATATGTGAGTAGATGTATAGTTGTATATACATATATATGTGTATTATTAAATAAATTTGATTCACATAAAATGATATTTGAATCTCTCCTAAGGTTAAATATTTTTTAATTGTTACTTAGTATTTTATGAATTGCCTTGTCATTATAGTCACCTATTTTTTATTTAAAGGATGTTACCTTTTCTTTTTAATTTATAATGGTATGCGAAATATCAGTACTATCCTTTTTTATATATTGTGAATGTATTTCTAGTTCAAGAAAAAATAATTTTTAAAAAATGTTTGGCTAATGGTATAATTTTAAATTTAAGGAGGGCTATATGATTCTTATATGACAGTGACTTTTTTCTTCCATCTTTAGGTTTTCTTTCTACCATTAAGTAATACCATCCTCAGCTGCTTTAAAGATAATTCCATTTTTGCCTGGGAATGTGATACGCTTTCTTGTAAATATCAATTGCCAGCTCCACCCGAAAGCTCTAGTATACTATACAAAGTGTTTGCTGTGACCAGGTAATGTGCATTTTAAGACAAAATTTTAAAGAAATTTAACTTACAGTAAAATTTTATAAATTTTCATTCAGTATCTTACTGTTGTGTGAGGAAAAAGTTTCCTTCAATCTTAGATATAGTCCGTAGAACTTGTTGTACTTTATCGTGGAAAATTTCCAATATACACAAAAATATTTAAAGTACATAGAGTCCTAATTATAATACTTTCATTAACTATAATCATCATCAGCTAATAGGCACTTTTTTTAAAATCTATTACTCCACCTACTGCTTCTCTACTGCATTGTCTTAAAGCAAAGCCCAAGCATATCATTTCAATCACAAATATTTCAGTGTGTATTTTTAGCCCGTGGACCATATAAGGCCTTCAAAATCATTTGGTCCAGCCCTGCTAAGGCATTAAGGGTGAATTAAATGTTTGACCAAATATAACAGGCTAATTTTTAAGTTGATAATTTTGTGTGGCCCGTGAATGATGTTATAAATATTCAAATGACCCTTGGCAGAAAAAGATTCCCCACCCCTCCTCTAGATTGAAAATCCCTTAAGAGCAGGGTCTTATATGTCTGTTCGCTACTGTGTCCCCAGCATCTGGCATGAGACCTAGCCGATAGTGGACACTTGACAAGCCTGGTAAATGAAAGAGCAGCAGCCTTGCAAATCAATACAGCTAATTCTTTTTGTACTTTATAAACATAAACTTGCTTTGTTTGAGCAGGAAAACGTTTGGGGTTTTTGGTTTTTCATATAGCAATGCTGTACCAATTCTGTATAGTCATATGTGAAATGTAGAAAGTAGGAGAGTGGTAACTGATTTTGAGAGTATGAAATAAAATCTAAATGTTACTCTAAAACCCCCAATTAAGTCATCAAACAAATATTTGTTAAGCTGATTTCTTAGCACAATAGGTAAAAAAAATATGTATACCATAAACGTGGGTTTTCCCTATGGTTCTCACTGGGTGCATGGGACCATTTATATTAATAAAAATAAAATTAAGAATTAATTTCCTTAGAAGCACTAGCCACATGTAAGTTTTCAATCACTTGTGGGTCGTAGTGACCATATTGGGCAGCAAAGATGCAGAACCTTTCCATCATCATATTGGATCAAATTGGACATTGCCACTGTGAACAATTCAGCTAGTCTTACTTTCTCACCTTTTTATTACCTAGAGATGGCCGAGTATTGGCCGCTGGAGGCAAATCAAACCATCTTCATTTGTGGTGCTTAGAAGCGAAACAGCTGTTTAGAATTATCCAGATGCCTACTAAAGTTCGAGCCATTCGCCATCTAGAATTCCTTCCTGATAGTTTCGATGCTGGTTCTAACCAGGTTGGTAACTTAACGCAGGACATTCTCCATGTTGAGAAGGATCATACCAATTTCTGAACTGTAATAACTCTCATTTAACTTGAACCCTGATTGTTACAAGGATTTGCAATTGCTAATTTATTGTTGAGAAGAGTCTAAAATTGAAAAAGAATTTTTTAATCTTAGGTTTTGCATGTTACTGGCAATGTACTCTTTTTCTAAAGGGTACCTTTTCATTTATTTTTCCTAAGATCAGTGTATTTTAATTTCATGCCCTACTTCATAGTCTACAGAATGCTTCACGTGTTATTTTTTTATTTGAACCTTAAATTCTTTGAGCATAGGCAAGGAAGGTATTCTCACCATTCTACAGATTATGACACTAAAGCATAGAAACTTAAAATGACCTATCAACATTACTGTTGGTTGTAATGATTAAAGGTGAGACTAGAGCTACAATTTTCTCACTTTGTTGAACAATGTTTTATCTGCCATAATTGCTTAACTCAATCCTATGAAACATGTTTCTTTGCATCTTGCCTTAGTATACAAAGTGCTTTTTCCACCCCACCCCCAACATACATCTTTTCTTTTTAATAGTTGAGTACAGTCTGACCTTAACTTTTAAAAAATATTTATTAAAAAATTTTTTTAATTACAGTTGATATTCTATATTATTTTATATTAGTTTCAGATATATAGCATAATGGTTAGTCAATCATACACTTTACAAAGCGCTCCCCTGTTATTTCTAGTACCAAATGGGCATCATAGATGGCTATTATAATATTGACTATATACTTCCTATGCTGTACTTCACATTCCTGTCACCATTTTTAACTTCCATTAACTTGTTTGTTTTAAATTGATTATCTTGAGCCTTACACTTCAACAAATTTTTGTATATGCCCATGATGTTTGTATGTATGTATATGTATCATGTGCATATGTTTATTATATCTTAAATTTTTTAAATATTTATTTGTTATTGTTGACAGTATTATAGATCTCCCCTGTTTTCTCCCTACTTCCTTCCTCCACTCAGCTCCACCCCTAAGTTTTTTAACAGGTAACACAGTCACATGGTTGTAAACATAAAAATATATGTAGGCAGACAGTGAAATCTTCTTCTCCCTCTGTCCCATTTGCCCAGTTATTCATGCTCCATACCCACTGTTGTTAGAGTCTTTTGTTTTTCCCACTTTTTCTAGAGCTGTCCACCTTGCTTTTCTTCACTTAATTTACCTTGAAGATAATTCTATTTCATTGCAGAACTTGATATTTTATAGTGTTCTATAATTTTTTAATCAGTCTTATTAGTGGGCACTTCTCCTTTTTTTAAGTGCTTTTCTTTTACAAATAATACTTCACTGAATACCTTTTTGTATACAACATGCACACAACCTGTCTGTAGGACAAAATCCCAGAATTGAAATAGTGGTATCAGGTGTATGTGCTCTGTAAGTGTGATAGGTGCCCTCTGGAGAGGTTGCATCAGCTGTGAATGAGGCTGTTTCCTACAACCTGACCAACAGAGGACATGCTTTTTGGAGTGTCCCCTTCAAACTGCTTCCAACTACCTCCAAGCTGTGGTCTTCCATAGTTGCTTACTCATTTCTAGGATGTTTTTAAGTTTGCAAAATGTGAGTTAAAATTTTACTTACCCTTACAAGACTAGCTTTCCTTTTATCTCTCCACTATTCTTTGAACTCAGAAACTTTCTACGTTCCCCAAATGTTAGTTATAGCAGCTGAAAGCACATAGACCTGGGGAGCCTCCCTGAGAGTCCCAGGCGTGTGGGAGCAGCAGGATGGATGTTAGCTTTGATCAAACTGTGGGGACAGTGAAGGAATACCCAGGTTTCGCCGCCTCACTTCTCACAGCCAATGTGGAAGCCAAAGTGAAGCACTATCTCATCTTCTGTGTTCCCTTTGTAGGGATTAGTGGCGATCTCATGCCTGCCTGTTGGAAGGGAGGATTCAGAGGTGACCTTTCTATATAGTTCCCCAGGGTGGGCTCTGGCTTGTTCTGAGGAAAGCCAGCCTTCTCTGGACCTGGCAAATCTCCTTGAGCCAGAATTAGGAATTTGAAAACATATAAGGGTCCTCTGCGAATATCTGTCCTCTTCTCAAAAAAGTACATATTTAAGTATGCACACATATATACATGTGTGCATAGTTTGGCTTTCAGACATTTGACTTGACTTGGTTTCTCTCTACTGTTAGGCTCTTGGAGTGCTAAGTCAAGATGGTATTATGAGATTCATCAATATACAGACTTGTAAACTTCTCTTTGAAATTGGGAGCATTGACGAAGGAATCAGCTCATCAGTAATTAGCCCACAAGGACGGTACATTGCATGTGTTATGGAAAATGGAAGTTTGAACATATACTCAGTTCAAGCTTTAACACAAGAAATAAATAAGGTATGTTATCAAGTAAATAATATCAATCTTTTTAATATTTTTAGAGTGAGAGGAAGGGAGAGGGATAGAGAGATAGAAACAGCAATGAGAGAAAAACTTCATTGATTGTCTGCCTACTGGGGATTGAGCCTGCAACTCAGGCATGTGCCCTGACCGTGAGTGAAACCAGTTACCTCTTGACTCCTGGGTTGATGCTCAACCATTGAGCTACATTGTCTGAGAAATAATAGCAATATTTTGAAGAAAAAAAAACTTACATGTATCATCAAAAATAAAATCTTTATGCTACAACCTTCTAACTTCCTTGGACCTTATCCATTTTTCTGGATATATTTTACTCCCAAAGCCACATCTCCAGACTTGATCTCTCACTTATCTCCATTTTTAAATGTCAGCCTTTCTCAAGGGCATCAGTCTGGTGTCCATGCCCCATGCAAGGTCCCCACATAACTTGTTCCCCAAAAGAGGCCTTTGGTTCTAGTCTCTATTTCTGTCTCAGTCTTCCTTCTAGAAACTTTGGAGCACTGTGACTGTTTCTATGTCTTTATTTCCTAAATCTAGTCAATATAAGTCATTAATTTCTTAAGTTTGAAATACATGTATGTATGCTGCCTGTCCTCCATCCATGTTAGCCACCCTTACATTTGTCTTCATTAACTGCTCTTGAATAACATTAATTTAAGCAGATATACCAAAACTCAGAGCCCTCACTGCCTGCCACTGCCCATCAGTTTCCCTTAGAGAAATTTCACTTGCTCCCTAAGAACATTAGGGGGCTTTTCTCAGCATTGTAGAAGCCAATGTCTAACTGCCTTCCTCTACAAATGATCACCATGCTACTAACCTTATCACAAATACAAAACATGGATTATAGTCTGTGATTTAGGGCCAACTTTCATGGAATTATTAAATTATACGTATCATGTGTCTTAATGTGTATCCTTCAAAGGAATTTGGCAGAAATTTACTTTGATTTGTTAGTCAACAAGGAAACATTCTTGGATCTTACATTTTTTTGTCTGAAAAATAATTATCTGTATTAAGGCTCATTATTTTTTTAAATAAAACTTTATTGTTTAGATTACAGATGTTCCTTTTTTCCCCCCCATAGCTCTCCTCCACCTGATTCCCCACCCCATGCCCTTAGCTTCCACCACTGTCTTCATCCATAAGTGTAAGATTTTTGTCCAATCTCTTCCTGCACCCCTTATATCCCCTTCTCCCCGAAAATTGTCAGTCCACTTCCTTTCTATGTCCCTGATTCTGTTATATTTGTTCATCAGATTTTTAATTCACTTGATTGTTAGATTCACTTGTTGATATGTATGTATTTGTTGTCATTTTGTTGTTCATAATTTTTATCTTTACCTTTTTCTACTTCTTCCTCTTCTTAAAGAATACCCTTCAGCATTGGTTTGGTGGTGATGAACTCCTTTAGCTTTTTCTTGTCTGTGAAGTTCTTTATTTGACCTTCAATTATAAATGATAGCTTTGATGAGTATAGTAATCTTGGTTGTAGGTTCTTGCTGTTCATCACTTTGAATATTTCTTGCCTCTCCCTTCTGGCCAGCATAGTCTCTGTTGAGAAATCAGTTGACAGTCATATGGTTACTTCCTTGTAGGTAACTAACTGTTTTTCTCTTGCTGCTTTCAAGATTCTTTCTTTGTCTTTTGCCCTTGGCATTTTAATTATGTGTCTTGGTGTGGTACTCTTTGGATTCCTCTTGTTTGGGGTTATCTATGCTCTCTGAACTTGTAAGTCTATTTCTTTCACCAGGTAGGGAAAGTTTTCTGTCATTATTTCTTCTAATAGATTTTCAATATTTTGCTCTCTTTTTTCTTCTGGCACCCCAATAATTCAGATGTTGATACACTTAAAGTTGTCCCAGAGGCTCCTTACATTATCTTCATATTTTTTTATTCTTTTTTCTTTTTGTTTTTTTTTTTTGGTTGGGTGTTCTTTGTTTCCTCATATTTCAGATCTTTGGTATGATTCATGGGGTCCTTTGATCTGCTGTTGAATTTTTGTATATTCTTTATTTCAGATAGCATATGCTTAAATTCTGACTGATCCTTTTTCATTTTTTTGGCATTCTCATTAAGATCCTTAAAGGTCTCACTAAGTTCTCAGAGATTTTCAGAAGATTCTTGAGTAACCTTATAAATAGTTTTGAACTCTATGTCCAGTAGTTTGCTTTCCTTCATTTCTTTCATTTGTGACATGTTTCTTTGTCTCCACATTTTGCTTCTTCCCTGTGTTGATGGAGTGGTTTTCTGTGGTAGGTGACCTATAGGGCCCAGTGGTTCAGCCTCCCCTATCACCTGAGGTGGACACTCTTGGTGCACCCCTTTGTGGGCTGAGTGCAAAGTCTTGTTGTAGTTAAGCCTTAATTGCTGTTGGTACACTGGGAGGAATTGACCTCCAGGCCAGTTGGCTGTTAGGGCCCGCTGTGTCTATAATGAAAGAACTGCTGTCCTGGAGACACCCTTATGGAGCAGGACTTGTTTCAGGGGGGCTTTGGTGCTCACTGAGTCTGCCTCTTGAATGTGTCACTTGAGGAGTTGAAATTTGGTGTCATCTCACACTGACCACTAGGTACACTGGCTTCTGGATCTCCAATGGGGTGCAGGTCAGCTACTGTCTGAGGCCACCCAGCAGGAGCTACAGCATGATCTGCAGATTTCTCCTTTTTGCTTGGAGGTTTTGGAGCTGTCTGACCAGAGCTGCAGTTTATTAGGTTAAGCTGCGATAGGGCAGGCCACTCATATGCAAAAGCCGCTTCACAGGGCTTGGTTGGGTTTGTAAATTGTGCAGGGTAGAGTCTCAGGAAGTCACTAGGCTAGAGCGTAGCAAACAGCGATGGCTGCCAGTCAGCCGTCTCTGAGTCTCTGAGTTTCCGTGTCCCCGCATCCCATGCCTCAGTGCAGTAAACAATGATTCCTGCATGCACCTCTGCAAGAAAGCCACCCTTACTTTCCCAACCGATGGCAGACAGTTCAGCTTCTCCCTGTAGGAGTCTGGGTCCCCAGAGTCTCACCAGAAACTGGAGTTCAGAGTAATTGGGAGCTTGTGTCTCCCTTCTGGTTGAAAAGAACAGCGCGCCCGGCCGCAAGCCCGATTCACATGCCTCCCGTACCTCAGCTTTTCCGCGCTTGTGCACGTCTCAATGCTCTTTTCTGTTTCCTTCTAGTTACAGAACTTCTCTTCAGCCATCTTTCCCGTGGTTCTGGGTGATAGACATTTTGTCTTTTAATTGTAGTTTTGGTGTGGTGGTGAGAGGCAGCACGTACAGGTGTATGCCTTATGCTGCCATCTTGATTTTCCAAGGCTCATTATTCAATTGATCAAAACAAATTTTGTAAATCGTATGTTAACAGGTCTATTTTCCAAGAAGAGCTACTAGATTTTTTTTTTTTCTCTTTAGCCACCTCCTCCTTTAGTGAAAGTGATCGAAGATTTGCCTAGACATAAACTGAGTTCTGGTGATCTTAAGATGAAAGTAACATCAGGAAGAGTACAACGGCCAGCAAAATCAAAGGAAAGCAAAATACAGACCAGAATATTAAAGCAAGACCTGACTGGCCATTTTGAAAATAAAGAGGTAAAAACATGTCATGATTAAATTTCTGTTTGTTGTGACTGCCATAGACAAGGCTCATGCTTTCCAGGCCATCATCACTCCTCCCTCTCTTAGGAAGTAAAAGAAAATAATATGAAAAGAAGAAAGTTATATAACTAAAATTATAATATGCTTAAAAATTTTTAATATAAAATTAACACGTGCTTCTGCTTTTGTAAAAGTCAAACCGTATAGAATTGCACCATCAAATATCCTAGCCATTTGTGGCTGACAAGTACTTGAGATATGGCTAGTCTGCACTGAGATGTACTGTACATGTGAAACACACATCAGGTATTGAAAACTTAGTATGAACAAAAGAATGTAGCATATCTTAATAACTTTATGCTGATTCTTTGTTAAAATTATAACATTTTTATTATATTCCATTAAATAATATATATTATTAAACTTAATTTTACCTGCTTCTTTCTACTTTTCTACTATGGTTCCTAGAAGGTTTTAGATGACATTTGTGATTTGCGTTATCTGTTGACAGCGATGGTACAGAAGATTATAAAGGAAAAACTAAAAGCACACTTTCTTCTTCCCTATTCCCTAGCTCACTTTTTGTCTCACCCCCCAGAGGCTACTGTTGTTCATTGTTGTTGACCTCCTTTGTGAAGTTTTCTGTGCATATATAAACATATGTATATCTGCATATATTATTTTTAATTTTTTACAGCAATGTAATCTTACTTTAGCACTGTTCTATAACTTGCTTTTATCACTTAACAGATTGAATATCTGTTTATATTAGTACATATAGTGCTACAATGTTTAAAAAATATTTGCATAGTACTGCATTATGGATGTACTTTAATTTCTCTAACTAGGACTCTGCTGGCTGGCACTTAGATTGTATTGTCAGTCTTCTGTTAACACAATCTGTGATGCAGTGAATATCCTTGTACAATTATATTTGAACATTTGCACAAATGTATCTATAGAAGTAGATATTTTAAGGTCAGAATGTGTACATAAAAATGTTGATAGTAATTGCCAAATTATTCTATAAGAAGGATGTACCAATTTGTCTTTTGTCTTGTTTGAGATTATCTGTTACCATGTATGTGAAAGAGAGAGAGATAGAATCCAATGGCATAAAAGTATTTCTTACCATGCTTGTGTTGTAAAGCCACTATGGGCTTTTCAGTTTTGTGATTATGTTGTTTATTGATATTTTTTCTTTATAGAATGAATTGTCAGATGGATTAAATAAAAAACGTTTACAAATATTATTAAGAGGCTATGGTGAATATCCAACAAAATACAGGTAAAATTGAAATTCTTTCATGTTAAATCAGTTTTACCCCCCCAGATTTTTCATGGTAAAAAATTACATTTTTATTTCAGAATGTTCATCTGGCGCTCTCTGCTGCAGTTGCCTGAAAATCATACTGCATTTAGTAGCTTGATCGATAAAGGTGTTCACGTGGCATTTCTCAACCTTCAGAGGAAATACCCCATCAAAAGTAGGAAACTACTCAGAGTATTACAGAGGTATGTTCAGTATATTGCAGCAATGTGAATCTCCTTCAAACTGTGTATCATATACAAGTGAGAAAATGATAATTTTATATTAGAGAAACTCAGCAGACATTCACTACCTTAACCAAGCACTCAAGTTTAAAATCGCCAGTGATAAAGCCCATCATATATTATACATTGCTCTTGTGGTATTCTTGCCAAAAATGCCTAACCTCTGTCTAATCATGAGGTTGTCCCCCAAGTTAAGGGACAATCTATGAAATAACTGTCTGGTATTCCTCAAAATGTCAATGTCATAAAAGATGAGAGATGGAAAAGCTCACTCGCACATTGAAACAAGTTTTGGTGATGGTAACGGGATGTGAGCTAGACAATCGGAAGAGAGAATTTTCAGCAAATAGGCCTTCTGTATCAGATTTGTTATTATGTAAACTGTGTTGTCTATTGATTTAAATAACTTTTAATAATAATCTGTTTTCTGGCCTTTATTTTCTTATTTTATTCACAGAACCCTATCTGCATTGGCGCACTGGTCAGCCATTTTTAGTGATACCCCGTATCTTCCACTCCTGGCATTTCCATTTGTAAAATTATTCCAGAACAACCAACTCATCTGTTTTGAAGTTGTTGCTACTCTCATAAGTAAGTAAATAAGCATTAATGAAACCAAGATTGAATTCTTGTACATTTTCCTGATGGCTTTGCACCTTTGCAACACTTAACAAATCTAGTGTGAAACAATCAGCTATAGAACATAAAATAGTGCAGCCATTTACACATAAACTTCTCTTTTACAAGAATATTTGGATAGTTGTATTTTAGCAGACACTGTTATAGCTAATGGTTGGTAAGAAGGAAGTCAGTTATTACTCATAGGATGCAGTAAGTACATAAAGCATTTAGCACACAGTGCTGGTTGTGGCAAGTGCTGGCTGCTACTTTTTTCATTATCCATAGCTGACATTTGTGGACTTCTGTGTGCCAGGTACCATCTCAGTATTTTATCTCTAAAAACTCATTTAATCCTTACAACAATCTATGAGGTAGGTGGTGTTACTGTCCCCTTTCTGTCGATGAGGAAATAGAGGCACAAAGAGCTTAAGTTCCCAAGATTAGGTTGATGGCAGAACAATGATTGGACCAGGCAGGCCGAGCCTGTAGCCTGTATTCCCAGTCGTAGTGTTGAATGCTTTTCATCGTCCTCTACACTGACAAGTGCGTCATTGTTTTCATGTTGGTTGATCAGATTGGTTGAACATTTATAAACTGGACTCAAGTTATAGGCTGTTTTAACAAACATAACTAATCTTAACATGTATTTTTAAATTACTTAGTGTTTTTCTTATACACAGAAGGGAAAAGGTAATTATAACAGTAAAATTCTAAAAAGATCCAGGTGTACATATTGTGAATATTTCTCTCTACATGGTTTTTTGTTCATTTCATGACATTGCATTTGATAAGTTTTCACTGATCATTGAAGAAAATATGGGAAAATATACAAAAGAAAAGAAAATCTACCAATATTCTTTTCTCCCCAAGGATAATCTGATAATATACAAGTGAATTTCTTATAAGAGCATCTTCCCCAAATTATTATATATTCTTGAAAAATAATTTATTGCTTGCATAATGTATTTTATCTTTAGGTACACTGTAATTTATCTATTCCTCAACTGCTATGCTTCTGGGGGGTTTTCCTAATTTTTTCACACTTTTAAGCTGTTTTTTATTTTTATAATCATACTTCTTTTACTTAATGTGTTGTGTACATTTTCCTTATTTTTATGAACTTTATAACCATTTTATTTACTGTAGTATTTCATAGTGTGCATGTACTAATTTAATCTATTGTTGGGCATTTAGGTTGTTTCTAATTTTTACTTATAAGTTAACAGTGTTATAATTATATTCACATGCAAATATTTATAACTTCTGTTGGGTAGATTTCAATAATTGGTATTATGTCCTAAAATATGAATTTCCTAACTTATTCACCAAAAGGGTTGTATTAGTTTGCCCTTCCAGTAACACTACAAGTTTTGTTTTAAAAGGAAAAGAAACAGATTAAGGAGGTGTGGGAGATAGAAGAGGATAAAGGGATCATTAATGGTGATGGAAGGAGACTTGACTTGGGGTGTGAACACACAATATAATATACAGATGATGCATTATAGAATTCTACATCTGAAACCTATGTAATTGTATTAACCAACGTCACCCCAATCAGTAACTTCAATAAATAAAAAATGAAATTAAAACTATTAGAAACAAATCAACAAGAAAGTGCTTATAGCTGCGATCAGGAATGCTTTGGGAATTTTTGTTTTAACTTTTTGTTTGTTTATCACTGACTGAATAAATTGGCAAATTTCTGTTAACCTAAAATATTATATTAACATGATAGAATTTTTAAATCTGTTGTTACAGAATTTATTAATAACGGGCATGCAGAAGACATGAGTGGATACATTTAAAAATTGCAAAGTTCTTTAATAATATAGAAAGGTAAAGATAACTTCCCTGTTTTTTTCTTCATAGCCAATTGGTGTCAACACTGGTTTGAGTATTTTCCCAACCCTCCTATCAATATTCTTAGTATGATAGAAAATGTCCTGGCATTTCATGACAAGGAGCTGCTGCAGCACTTCATAGAGCGTGATGTAACTTCCCAGGTAAGAAGTGTCAGGTTCTTACAATAGCATACCTGTATTTGGTTGGAAACTAGCATTAGTTCTACCACAAATGAAAGAGTATTTTCTTGAGAGAGTATAATAACAAAACATACTATTGTATTTTTAACAGTATTTCATTCTCTTTCCTCATTTAAACTGCTTTCCTGAAAGTCTATAATGAAGGGTCCAAATTAAGGTAGTTCTTTACTTAATTATGTTTTAAACCAAATATAAGGCATTATTAGAAATGATGTTAATGACTTTTCCTTAGGAAACTAATACATTTTTTCTTATTCATTTAGCTATACGCATGGCCTCTTCTTGAAACTATGTTCTCAGAAGTATTGACAAGAGAAGAGTGGCTAAAATTATTTGATAATGTCTTTTCCAACCATCCTTCATTCCTGCTGATGACCATTGTAGCCTACAACATATGTTCTAGAGCTCCTTTGCTCAACTGTGATCGTAAAGATGATTTTGAGGTAAATATCCTTGTTCTTAGGTAACATTCTCAAATTTCATTTCTTTCAATTGGAAAACATATTTCTTTATTGTGTACCTATTGTATGTCAGGTCCGAGTACGAAGGAGTAGGAATATAGTGGAGAGCAAGTTATACCACAGCCATGTTCTTTCATGGTTTGTAGACAATTCAGCAGGCAATTGTAGCAGACTGTTAGTCTTATCTTAGTTTCAGAAAAGAAGCATGAGAATATGGAATTTTGTGTTTTGCCTGTATAAAGGATATTTAGCAATTGGATTTATTCTGCACATGATCTTATCACAGTAACCCATCTGGTCTGTGGTAATTTGAATGTTTATTGCATGGGCTGAATGGTAACTGAGAATTTTGAGGCTTGGCAAGAGAGTGACTGAAAGAAAGCAGTAGAGATGCTTTTGAAAAGAGAGGTTCTTTTGGTAGACAGCTGAATTAAATTGGGCTTTGTTTTTTTGTTTCTTATTTTGGGATCCCTGTCAAATTAAACTTTATTTTTACTTTATGCTCACAAGATATATATGTATATATGGGGGATTGAGGATAGCAGGGTGTACAGTGTGACTTTGTGAAACATGGAGTTTACTCTTGTATTGTTATTAATTATTGTATATTCCATATGAACAACTATAAACCTACTTTTGCTCCACCCTGTATGAATTCTGATCTGCCAGCAGAACAAGATAAAGTGAAAATTTTTCAGATTTTTAAAAAATCAATCTAATTTATTTTCAAAAGCTGATTTCCTCCCTAATTTATTTATTTTGCATTTCAAAGGACTAAAATCCAAGTAGAAGCTTTTGTTCCATTATTGAAGTATTCTTCCATTATTTAAGAAGCTTTCACTTTGAGTTAAATTTTTTTTATATATATTTTATTGATTTTTTTACAGAGAGGAAGGGAGAGAGATAGAAAGTCAGAAACATCGATGAGAGAGAGACATCGATCAGCCGCCTCCTGCACGCCCCACAGTGGAGACATGCCCGCAAGCAAGGTACATGCCCCCGACATGAATCTAACCCGGGACCTTTCGGTCCGCAAGCCGACACTCTATCCACTGAGCCAAACCGGTCTTGGCTTGAGTTAAAATTTTAAAGTGTTATTTTGAAAGTGTATAATGTGGTGGTGAAATATTTTTACATTTTGAAAATGTAAAATTAGATCTTCATTTTAGAACATGGGTTAAGGAAAGCTTCAGTGAATTTGAAAAAAGAAATCCTCTTCATGATAAAGTCACAGTTACATTTTTAAACTCCCATTTTAATTCTACCTTTAAATGCTTTGTTAGGTAAATCTCGATTTAAATACAAATTTTTCTTACAGTACTTTTTTCACCATCGGAATAACCTGGACATAAGTGTTGTAATTAGAGAAGTTTATCGTCTCATGGATACCACACCTGCTGACATTCATCCAGAGAGTATGCTCAGTGGTTTTGTGGCACTGACAAAAGGACAGTATCCAGTATTTAACCAGTATCCCAAGTTCATTGTGGACTATCAGACACAGGAACGGGAAAGAATAAGGAATGATGAATTGGAGTACTTAAGAGAGAGGTAATCATGGAAAAGTTGTTCTTTGATAGAACAAAATCTATTACAAATATAAACAAGAAAAGTTTTTATGAAAAATACATGTACATGATTATGTATTTGTGTAACATCAGCATTTGAAAGCTGGAAATATCTCTAAAGATATTTAATTCTTACATACAGAAGTAAAACAATTATATACTAGTATTATTAGTTACACATTTTATGTTTTGGTTGTTCTTGGACTTAAATTCTCTTGTTTGCATTTTCATATAATAATAAATATTACCTACTTAAGGCAGACGGTTAAGAATATGCAAGCTGAAGTGGACCAACAGAGAGCTGAAGATGAAGCGTGGTGCCAAAAACAAGAACTTCTTCATAAAGCTGAAGAAGCGAGGAGAGAAATGCTTCTGCAAGAGGAGGAGAAGATGATTCAACAAAAACAGAGGTATGTTTTATCACCTTGAAAAGATCTGGACATACAAGTTAGTGGAACATTTTTTTTTCATTTTTCATTATAGGAACAGCACTATATGTGGCATTACTCACTGTGGTATTTCCATTAAGCAAATATTTAAGTTAATAAAAAGAAATCTGTATATATACCATTTTTCAAATGTAATAAAGTAAAATTCTAAAGCTATCTCAACTATTATATAACTGTACTGATTGTTCAGAATAATACAAGATCTATGTGCCTGGGAGGACATACAGAGCATTTCTGCCCATCATACAGTGGGCAGAAATGCTCTGTATTACTGTTCTGGATAAATTACTTTTGGTGGAGCATTATTTTTAAAATTATGTTTTAAATATATCGGTGTGACTTGCAAATTGAAACATACAATGATTATCTCATCATTCATTTCATACTTGGAAGAAGATAGGGGAAGAAGTATTAAATGCTTAAAGGTAAAATGTTGAAATTAATTAAGATCCTTTTTCTTAGGTATGACTTTGAAACAGATTTCTTTTTTTGAAATATATTTTGATTTTTTACAGAAAGGAAGGGAGAGGGATAGAGAGTTAGAAACATTGATGAGAGAGGAACATCAATCAGCTGCCTCCTGCACACCCTCTACTGGGGATGTGCCCGCCCTTGACTGAAATCGAACCTGGGACCCTTGAGTTTGCAGGCTGATGCTTTATCCACTAAGCCAAAAACAGTTAGGGCTGAAACAGATTTCTAATGTGGTTAAAAGGAGCTACCGAGCTAAGCTATTAGCCTTCTCCTAAAATTCTAAGAGAATAAGTACAATCTTTGGTAACATTGGAGCATTTTTGGCATTCTTCTTTGAGATAGAGGATATCACTTGCATTGAGAGGATCTGAGTAGTAAAGCTGAAGAAGAACATTACATATGAGGAGACTTGTCATGTGAACACTTATGTCCATGAGTGCAGACTTGTAACTGGGCGTCTTTCACTGATATACTGTAATCAAAGCTGGATGCAGTGGCACCAGTGAAATTGGGGAAGTGGACCTAAGTAGGTAGCAGGCCCTTCGTTGTTGTAAAATGTAATATTTTTTCATCTAAATCTATATTGGGAAATGTTTTTGTTCCTCTTGATATAACCTGTATTACTTTCCATATGAATAACTGTAACCCTATTTTGCTCCCCCTTCCCTCCTTCCCGCCCCCCTCCTCCCCCACGCACATATTGTATTTAAGACTAGCCGCTGTGAAAAGGGAGCTAAAAATACAGGAAATGCACTTACAAGATGCCGCAAGAAGGCGCTTGCTGAAGCTTCAGCAAGATCAGCGGGAAATGGAACTAAGAAGATTGGATGATGAAATTGAGAGAAAGGTTTATTATTTATTATTCTTAGTACTCTTACATCCTCTTCAGTTAGTCTCCTTTAAGTGTAATGAACACCTTTAAGTTAAATATTACCTCTGGAGTTTACAATGAATGCTAAATAACCTCTTTATCTTAATTGATTTTTTCCCCTCAACTATTCTCATTCTCTTTTATATATTTCATAATGGTTAAATATTTTAGAAATGCCAGGAAAATTAGTCAGGTTGACCAGTGTCTTTGGTAATTAAACATTCTATATTTTTATCCATTGCAAATTTAAATTGCTCAAGTTTTACTAACTTGTAATATTGGCTGATGTAATATGGTTAAGAAATGTCATCTGTTCTCCCAGACTGGTAAATAAGCATATGATAATTGTGCTTTCTTTTTTAGAAAATTAGGCTTAACTTTAACTCCGACGTTATTCATAGATTCCACAGTGATTGTTAATATAATATCAATTACTTTGGTTTCAAAAACGCAACACCTATTATTTTAAACACTTGTAGTGGGTTGTTCAGATGAAAAGATTAGTAAGTCAAATAATTCTTTTTGGTATTCACAGTTTGTGATTTTCTTTGAACGTAGGTAAATATGAGAGATCAAGAAATTGCTACCACAGCCAAAGATCTAGAAATAAGACATCTGGAACTCGAATCACAAAAAAGACTTTATGAGAAGGTACAAATCAGCTGTTTCCAATATAAGAAAAACAGGGTTCATACAAACTCTGTATTTTTCATGTTTTTTTTAATGTTCATTTTATTTGTGTGTGTTTTTTTTTAAGAAAAACAGTGTTATCTAGGATTGTAAGGTAGCAAAAATGTCTGAATATGCAGTTTGCTGTTTTTCTTTAATCAAATTCTTTTCCTAAATGCTGCATATCTTCATAGTTATCATTTGTAGTGGCTATTAATGAGCCATAACTTAAACTGTTTCTCTGCTGTTGGTAATTTAAGTGGTTTAGAATTTTTGGCAATAAACTTCTTCATACATATATCTTCTCTGCATATAATTGAAAAACATTTTTATTTTAAACTAATTATAATGTAATTATGCTACAAATAGAGAGTTAGAAAAGTAGAAAAAACTGTTAGAAAATAACTGCTAAATAGCATCATAAGGGTAAGCGAGGTTATTTGCTACAAACAATTGGTATTTTGCTTTTTCAACTTAAGTCCTCTTGAATACTGTTTACTATCCCACCCCCAAACCCACACCTGTACTCATTCACACTCACTCCCATTTCTCTGCCCTGGCAACCATTAATTTACTTTCTGTCTCTGTATAACTATTCTGGACATTTCATATAAGTGAAATCTTACCATTTGTGATCTTTTGTGACAGTTTCTTTCAGGTAGTATGTTTTCAAGGTTCAGTCATGTTGTAGCTTGAGTCAGCATTTTATTATTTTTATGGCTGAATAATAAATATTCCATTGTATGGAGAGATCACATTTTGTTTATTCATTCACCAGTTGGTGGATATTAGGGTTGGTTTTACAATGATGAGAACATTCATGTACAACTTTTTGTATGGACAT
>PVJN01019266.1:0-37307 GCA_004026805.1 Lasiurus borealis | reverse complement strand
CAAACTCAGTGTTGGAATGACTGTATGTTTCTCTCCTTTCTAAAAATAAATGATTAATGATCATCTGAGCACAAAAGAGAATGGAGAAATGTTAGCAAAAGTAAAACTCTGACAATGATTGAAACAGATACAGCATCTAAAAGCAGCTAGTGTTAACATCTTCTCCCCTGGTTACTAGAGGAGGTGGATTTTTTTTTTTGTGATGCCCCAAGAAAAATAAGTTTCTGAGATTCACACAGAAGGATAAGATATGGAAGAGGGCTTTATTTTTGTGGAATTGTACCCCTGAGTTTCCAAGATTTCATTTCTCTCAGTCCTACCATGGAAGAAATGTAGCTAAAATCAGAGCCAGGATCCAGAGTTTCCTTTCCTTGTTGAACATGCTTCCAGTCCAGCATCAGGCTAGCTTAGCTTGTGTTTCTCACTGCAGTTTATCAGTCCCCTGCATGTGGGTCCTTGTGGCTATGGCAATAGGGGCGAATGCAAGAGAGCCAAGAGTCAACAAAAGTCATGAACCAAAAATGTCCATATCAACACGAGCCCCAAGAGCAGGAACTCCTTTATTTCAGAGACTAGAGGCCCAGTGTGCAAAATTGTGTGAGACCCCAGGCCCGCCATACTGGCAGGACCCCAGACCAACCACACTGTGAGACTGAGACTTGCCATGCTGTGAGACCCATTAGTGGACCTGTGGTGACCAGTCATTATGGCGTGATGGCATTACAGCCACTGGTCTTTTATAATAGAGACTAGAGGCCTGATACATAAAAATTCATGCACTGAAGGTGAGGTCCCTCAGCCCAGTCTGCCCCCTCTCATAGGACAGAAGCCCTCAGGGGTGGGTGGCAACCCAGCAATCAGGGGAAGGTGATACCCCTTCTGCTGCTGCTACTGCTGGCAGCACAAGCCTTGGCCAGCCTTGGTTATGTGAGCCTCAGGTGGCCCTGGGCAGCTGGACAGCCGCCATTTGAGGCTTGCCTGTGCTTCAAGCCAGCTCTGGGCAGCTGGGGGGCTGAGAGGACTTGGGGACTCCAGAGGCAGCCATACAAAGCAGCTGGCCCGCCTGGGGGCATGCCCAGACTTGCAGTGTGCCTGATACCCCCATGGGGATAAGGGGACTGGCACCACCATCTTGAGGCTGTGGGAGCCACCATCTTTGAAAGCTGGGCAGCCAATTAGCATATCCCCTCCTTATTGGCTGTAGGCGCCACCATCTTTGAGGGCAGGTTAGTGAATTAACGTATTCCCTCCTTATTGGTTGTGGCTGCTGCCATCTTTGTGACAGTGTGAGGGTCAATTAGCATATTCCCTCTTTATTAGATAGGATTATGTATTCTGAATTTTCCTGATAACAGGCAACTTCTCTAGTCACCTCAACTTTAAGGAGCATGCATCTATCTTTCCTCTCTCTGTTGGATCTCTTTCTCCAGTGATTTGCAGGGAATTCCTGGGGGAGTACAAAGTTACAGTTTCTTGATGAAGTTGCCCAAATGTCATGCCTGTAAAGTCTGGTCTTTCCCCTTTTCTCCTTTCCTATTATTAATAACTAGCTAATTACAACAATATCACTAGTAAAAGCACATGTAACTTACATTTCAATAGCATTTATTTTGATTCTATCTTAAGGAGAGTGGAGTAAATTCAGGGAAATCAACTAGGATGTTCCATAAGAATACAGAGGAAATGAAATGTTTCCTGAACCAGTACGGTCTATTGAAAGTAAAATGAAAAGGATTGGTTGATGAAGCCACTGCAGGGTAAGAAAGAAAGAGAAGCATCAAATTGATTTTAACTTTTGGTTTGCTGCTTTGTTGGTCATGTCTGAGTAACTTCCACAGATGAGGAATCTGTGGGAGGAGCAGGTTAAAGGGGTGTCATTGATTTGAGTGGGTCATGTGTCATTGTGGAGAGTGGCCTTGAGGAAGGAAGGTGAATAAATAAATGCAGCATATTGTTCCACTGAAGTGGTTTCTCTGTCACGGATCTTCTTGTGACCTAGACTTTGTTCCTAGGGCACATACAAACTGTGATAATAGTGATTATAATGATGACTCAGGTACACCACAATCAAGTGCCTTGTGCTGAGGAACTAATTTTATGAGTAGTAAAGGGTAATTTAGCATATGCAAATTGTCACATGTTTCTGTTAAAAATTTAACATCCTGCAAAAGATAAAAAAGATGTCTATTAGGGAGGAGAAAGGTCAATAAAACTGACAAACTAGATAACCAGTGAATGAGAACCATTCACTCAGAACCCACCCTACAGTATGACCTGAGTACCTCACTGATGTTTTTAAGATTTATACAAAAAATAACCATCTGATGACAAGGTATGTATTTTTTCCAATTTTACATTAGGTCAAAAGAAGAAAAATAATAATGTTTGTGAAGACACTAATATAAATGTGTGCTGATCTTATCTTTGTCTTTTCTAAGCACTTTCCACATATACTTTTTCTAGCTCACAATAAACCCAAGAGGTGGAGAGTATGATTATTTTTGTTTTACAGATGAAAGAGCAGATGCAAAGACTTGAATTTGCTAGAATCAATAGGTAGTCAGCTTTTTCAACTGTACAGTTAAATCTTTCATAATGAGAATCAATCCTCAAAACGATAAGCTCAGGACTCTGAAAAAGTTCTAAATTTTCAAGGAGTTTACTGTTAATGGAAAATAATCATTGGGGGCTTAGAAGGATTACAATTTATAGCTGTTAAGAGGATAAAGGTATCTTATTTTTATGGGATGGGGAGGAAATAAAATGAATTGAACTTGTGTTATTTTTGTTAACAAGGACATTCGATTGAGCCAAATATTCTTCTCAAAAATTCTGATTAACTAGGGATAACTGAGTAAACATTCCTGTCAATTCAGTCATCACTTAATGACAGGTAGGATTTCTTGATAACTTAAATGATCTCAAGGAACATAAAATCATCTTCATTCCCTTCACCATTATTGTTTTTAGTTTTTTAAATTCAGCTTGTCAAAAATAGTAACTATAAGAAAATGTAAATATTTCATAGATACTGTAAATGGGATCAAGATGATTCTTCTGATTATTCAATACAACAGAAAACAAACAATTGATTTTAACATTTTGCAGGCAATAGGAATCTATAGATGATGCCCTCTCCCCAGAATCTGTATAAAGAAAACAAAAATGAGCAAACCTCAGATAAGGGTCAGATGATACAAATATACAACTATGTATAGGATACTTACCCAGAATATATGATTAGAAAAATCTTCATGATAGATTAAGTAGAACAAAACAAATCCAAATCTATTTATGTTAGGATGGCAATTATGTTTTTATTGCATAACATATGCCAGTATATTCAAGTATTTATTTGTGTGGTGAAAAAAGAGTATATGTATATTTAAAGAAATTCCCTCCCTACTTTCACATGAGAGACGGCAGAATTTAGAAGTTAGGGGAAAAGTTTGGATACCTCAATACTTGTATTCAAATCCCAACTGTACTCCCATTCTAAATATGTTTCCAAAACATTATTCCTTAAGTTGGAAATAATAATATCTACTTTGAGAGTTTGTGTGGATGAAATACAATTTTAACATATGCAATTTTAATATTAGAATCATGCCCAGCATTTAATATTGGATTCATATTGTTGGCTACTATTAATTTATATTTTGACCCGTTTCAACTTATGCTTTCTATAAGTCCTGATTTGCCTCTTTGTTTTCAGTGGAATTTTTTCTGTCATGTTTCTACTCCTAATATAATAACAAATGCCTCCTATTGTTATTATCATTGTCTCCCTGTGAACATGGTATCCTATCACTGTTATATGATTAGTATTGTTTGTTTACATATCAGTATGCTTACTTGGGATAAAACATATTTTAGAGTTAGGAGTCAGAGCTTGTTTATTTCCCCATGCTCATTACATACCTAGACCCCAGATCTAGGCATAGAGGGTTGTGTAATACATATACTAAGTAAATGAATGAATAGCAAAGTCCAGAAAGCTCTGTTAAGAAATAGCTTAGGTGAATGAAAATAAATGTCACTTCTTCATGCTTTGGAAATAAGTGAGCAACAATAGCTTTATATGAGAATTCACTTCTTTTTTGTGTAGATGCTCAATTTCCTTGTGTACAAAATTAATTTTCTAGAGAGAGCAGCCCTTATATTGATATATTTAGTTTAAAATCAATTTGTTACTATACATATATGTGTGTGTATATATACATACATTATACATATATATGTATATAATTTCTGAAAACATTTTCTCTATTAACTTTGGTGCATCTTGGAAGAAATATTAAAAAAATGAATCTCTGGAGAGAATCAAGAGTTTAGCTTTAGGCCTTTTAGAGAATATTGAATTGGTTTTCTAGTACCTCAACATTTACCCTTAGTGAGCAATTTTTAAAACTCCTCACTATTAAATTGTGTTTACTTCAGTAATAAACACTACCAAGCCCAGTGGGACCAGATAAACAAAAGCAGAGAGTAGAAGGAAAAAATGAGCTCTTTTCTGATGGCTTCCAGGTTATTCTTGCTTGGTGGATAGCCATAAGCTGCTTATCACATCTCATGTAAAGATAGGAAAGATGGATTTGTTTTTCAGCTTTCACACCTCTCATCCTCCACTTAGCTTAGAGAATTGTCCTCCTGGAGAGCAAATATAATCCATATTTCATGAGTGTACAGGTGCTTGATGTTCTGTGTAGTGTCAAAATAGCCTATCAAAATGTGTTTTATAATGAGCTAGAAGTAATATATCAGTTTGCATCTCAAACTGAGCATTCAATAGATCCACAGGATATCAACTTGCTGGATCTAAACTTTTTAATAACTAAGTGCAGTGTTTTGGTAGCTGAACAGATAAGAAGAGGGTATTGGTTGCTTGCAATCAGGAAGGTGGAGATGTGAAGAAATGGAGTTGGATTTGTACTGATGTATCTAATTAGCTTCTGGCATATGCCCAAGTTGTGGGCTTGATCCCTAATATGGGGCTTGTAGGAGGCAGTTGATCAATGATTCTCTCTCATCATTGATGCTTCTGTCTCTCTTTCCCTCTCTATTCCTCTCTAAAATCAATAAAAAATATTTTTAAATAAAGGAAAAAGAAACAAAAAAAAATAGCTCTGTGCCTTGGATAGAATAATAGGATATTTCAGTGCTAGAGAAGCTGAGTATGTGGCAGTGTGGACTGTCTTAAATTTGGCTAAGGAATTTAAACTAGATCTCTTAAAAATAAACTTATTTTTACAGAAAAATGTGAAGAAACTACAGAGTCCCCTTATATCTCACATTCAGTTTAGTTATTACAAATATCTGACATTAATATGTATAGTTTCACACTATGTATAGTTTTCACAACTATTGAACCAATATTTATACTTGACTAAAGTCCATAATTGATTCAACTTTTCATTCTTGTTTCTTGAGATGTGCTTTCTGGGAGTCCTACTTCAACATACAAAAAGTCTGACAACCCTGAGACTACCTTGCTGGAAAAGCATATGTAAGTTCACTAGTGAACAATGCCATCTGAGTTTAGTCCTCCAGCCACCACTGCCCAGGGGTCAGATAAGTGAGAGAAACAAATTTGAACCCTTCCAACCAGCTGAGCCAATAGCTGAATTCCACTAAGTGATCTTAGTCAATACTGCATGAAGCAGAAATTAGCCTAACTGAAATCTAAACCATAAGATCATGAGAGTTCATAAAATAGTGTTAATCTTGCAATAATTTGTCACAGATTAATAATTAAAAAGAGCCGAGATCGGTTTGGCTCAGTGGATAGAGCGTTGGCTTGAGGACTGAAAGGTCCCAGGTTCGATTCTGGTTGGGGGCATGTGCCTTGCTTGCGGGCACATCTCCACTGTGGGGCGTGCAAGAGGCGGCTGATAGATGTCTCTCTCATCGATGTTTCTGACCTTCTATCGCTCTCCCTTCCTCTCTAAAAAATCAATAAAATATATTTTAAAAAATTAAAAAGAACACTTGCTTCATCTAAAACATTAGCATACAAACAGATGCAAGCATATTTCATGGAATAATCTTCAATTCCTTTATAGACTACAAAACGCCAAGCTTTGCTCTCCTGTCTCTGCCAGAGGTAATGTTAGATCCACTGTAGATGGAACATCTTGCTATACTGGATCCATGGCAGTTACCATGGAATAAGTTGAGCTAGAACCCCTGCTAATCGGGCCAGCCATAGGTGCAAAGTCAAGAAGATAATTGTATGAAGCAGCAGGCACTGGTAGCAAAGCCATAATGGCAGATACAAATATAACTGAGGGAGCAGATCTACAGAGATGGGAGAAACTAGTCAAGGAAAATTAATTGTAGTAATTAGATATGTCCCTGCAACACAGTCAAAACCTCTATGAGAATCTCACTATTTTTGTTTTTGTTTGTTTGTTAGAGTCAGTAAAACCATCAGGTGTTGGATAACTTTAAATCTTAAAGGGACATAAACTAGGTACATCTTCATGGAGGGCAAGATAGAGGAGAAAAGAAGCAACGCTTCACTTTATATACCTGAGCAATACCGGGACTTCGTTTTCCAGGACAAAGAAGTCATCAGTGGTGAGAAATTATCACAGTGTGATCCGCTAAAAGTTCTAGGTCTTATTTGACATATTTGAAAAATTTATCTTAGGTCTCTAAGGAAGCCTGAAAGTCAAGTCCACCTACTTCTTTATAATAGCTCTCCATGAAACTTTAACAACCTCTCCCGGCTTACAGTAAGAGTTTGAAGGGTATTGTCATTAAATCGTATGGTGGGCAGGATCACCTGTTGTAATTCACATATTCCTTTATTCAAAGCACAGTGTTCTCTTTGCTTTCTATGCTTTCAAGACTGACTCCAGTGCCACTGCAAAGAGCCCCTTCAGCACACATTCCCTCAAGGGCCTCACACATAATAAAATGAACATCACTAAGGAAAATGTGTTTCTAAAGCAAGCTGATTCCTTGGAGGGAAAAAATGTCCACAAGTGGTTTATGGCTTCATGTTTAGAGACAACTCCTACTTTTAATGTATTATTCCACTTGATACAAGTGTAATTTATGATAAGTAGAAATACAAAGAAATTGGAGTGTTCAGGTTAGAATGATTGAATAAGTTTATTCCTTAAATAAATTTTTCTCAAACTTGGCACTACTGATATTGAGCTGAATGATGGTCTCTGTACCATATATACTCGTACAGTGTTTAACAGCATCCCAGACTTCATCCACTAAATGCCAGAAAACTCTTAAGTTGGAACTATTAAATGTGTCTCCTGCCATTGCCCTGGGGCACAGACTCTCGTCCAGATGAAAACTACTTCCCTACAGGATAAAAGAATGTTCTTGAAATCAAACAGATCCCAGTTCCCTCCAAGCTCTATCACTGTGGTATCTAAGTTAAGTACTTCTCCACATTTAGTTTATTAATCTGTGAAATGGATATGTTAGGGAAATTGTAAGGGAATTTCAAGTGAACCAAAATATTACTGTTATCTTTAATGGAAAACAAGCCATGTCTAGCATTTCCTTTAAGGTTACCTGATTTTATAGCGGGATCTCTCCTTTCTTTTTTTTTTTTTTTAATATGTTTTATTGGTTTTAGAGAGAGAGGAAGGGAGAAAGATAGAATATAGAAACATCCAAGAGAGAGAAACTTTGATTGATTGCCTCCTTCCTAGTCCCTAGTGAGGATTGAGCCCACATCCTGGGCATGTACCCTAACTGGGAATGGACCAGATGACTGCTTGGTTCACAGGTCGACACTCAACCATTGGGTGACACAGGATGGGCAGGATCTCTCATTTCATTTTCTTTGCCAGGAGTTGGAGAGTAGAAATAATAGGCAAAGGTTGGAAAAGTGTGGAAATTTTCAGCCATAAGATGAAGGCCTGAGAATCTTATGTATAGTATGGGGATTACTGTTCATAACACTGTATTATATAATTGAAATGTGCTAAGAGAGTAGAATTTAAATGTTCTTGCTAAAGAAATAAATACATGAGGCTATGAATGTGTGCGTACATGATAGGAGGAATTCTTTAACAACAACTATGGAAAAAGGACACAAAACCACAAAACACCTGAGATGTTGAGGTTGTCGTTTGTTTTGCTGTTGATAGCCCTGAGAGACAGAGGCAGGTTACCAACCCAGGCATTCAGGCTCTAGAACCATTCTTACCCAGTCCATCACATTGGCTCCTTCTCTACCTCTTTTAATTCTGATAATATCCTTTTCATGCGTGTATTATATTGTCCCCATTTTATAAACAAGTTCAAAGGACTAAGTTACAGAGCTAGTATGCAGCATGCTATGGCATTTGAATGTTTTTTTTTTCTCTCATTTTTTATATATTTTTGTTGATAGTTTAGAGAGAGAGAGGAAAGGAGAAGGATAGAGAGATAGAAACATCAATGAGAGAGGAACATCATGGATTGGCGGCCTCTTGCATGCCACCTAGTAGGGATTGAGCCCACAATCCAGGCATGTTCCCTCAAATCAACACTGTGACCCCTTGGTTCCTGGGATGAAGCTCAACTACTGAGCCACACCTTCCAGGATGGATGGCTTTTCTTATGGTTGCCCTTGCAGACTCTTTCCTCTTTTCATGTCTGATCTTTCAAATTCATGTGAAGACTTCCATGACTTCTTTCTCCCTCTGAATGAGAAAATTTCCTACAGTTTCATACCTGATATTTCAATTTTATTTTAATATAGTTACTTCTGTTACTATTAGTTCAACTGTCCCTCAATCTACCAAATTTTAAAATTAAAATTTTAGTCAAAATAACTTGTCCAATTTCTATTCTGAAAGGTCCAAATGCAGGATGTGCAATTCGGGTCCAGAACTATGCTGTCAACTTCAGCATAACCAACACTAAATCTCTGCCTTTGGAATTATGTTCCCTTTACCTTTTAAAGAGTTTCATTTTTCCCCCAGTTACTCAGAACTATAACTGCTCAGACAACTTTATCCCCTTCCATATTGTTATCTATCACCTTTCTCTTCCTCCTCAATTTTCTACTTCTCTATCTCAGATACCAGCCTAGTACTTGGATGTTCAAAATGTTCTGTAAATGCTTGCTGTTAGAATCAAGGAAAAAAGAAGTCGTGTGAGTTGAGAAAGAATATAAATTCTAAAGTAGATTACTAAGATGTCTAGAATAAAGCCATTAAAAGATCATTTTTAATACATGCTCTTAAATTTGATATAGAAAGTTAAGAAATTTAGTCTGAGAAATATTTGTTAAGTCCTAGTTTCACTTGGTTGGTATGTATGAGTCCCTTGCATAGTCATTCTATGCTAAAAATCCATCCTGTGTCAAGCTGATATTAGCAGAGCATATGGAGAGTCATTTAATTGTACATAATATTAAAATGCATCATTGGAAAGAGGGTTCTAACTATTTCCAGTCTCCAATAAAACTAATGCTAAGCTTCCAAAGAGAGGACTATGTGTAAAGATAATTTAAAATCTCTCTTTATGTAAATACTGATTGAAACACTAAAAGAAATAATAAATTTAAAGTTTTCAGACAAAACATTAATGTCATTTGTTTTAATTTAGTTATTCTCTAAAATAAAAGGATATCTGGTTCACATATACAATTTCTCCAGACCTATTTTCAGTTTTCCTATATTTATTTATCTTTTACTATTCAAGGTTGTCCCAATTAGAAACAGAGAGTGCTATAATATATTTGACTTTTAAAATATTTAGGTTCTCTGACCCAAATAAATTGACTCAAATGGGGCAAACATGATTGTTATTTTAGTGCACAGTTTAACCTGGTAAGACCTTTCAAGTAAACATAGGTATTCATAAGTCACTGGCCTGAAAAGAAACACTCCCTCCTTGTGAAGATCCGGAGCCTGCCATGTTAAAGTTGATTTACCAGGTGGCTGAATTCCACAGAGTAAATCACAATGCACATTTTGAAATTCTTTCATGAACTTACAGCCTGCTAAAGAGCTTTGTTAACTTTGCGTGTTAATGTTAAACAGGCACACAGGAGACTTGCATTTTCACCCTTCTCTACATTTGGCCCAAACACCTATTATGAGTCCTAATGCTAATCTGATCGACACCTAATAAAACAGAAAAAGCACAGAGCAGTTTTTGCCAGAAACGCGGAGAAAAGGGAAGTGCATGGATTCATCACTATTTGCCATCAAAGTTTATAATGATCATGATTAAGCCCATCCTCTTCAAATTCTGCTTTGTGATCCATACTTTTATCTATTCTTCTCTTACATCTATGAAATATGTAGAGTGTCAAGTACTACTTACTAGTAACATAATGGCTGTTAAAATTTGGCTTCTCCCTGATAGAGTTCACATTTCAGTGGAATGTTTTACATTGTTTCTGTCTTCATTCCCTTGAAATCCTGAGTCACTTATGTGAAGAAGCCAGACCATCGCACTGATGATCAGCTACTCAGTGGAGAACTGTATAAAAGTATCAGAATATGTAAGGACACCTTGGACTTTCTGGGTTAGGTGATTATCAAACAGACTACAACTCCATTAGTGGGCCCAAGTGAAACTAGCAGAGGAATGCCAACAAAATCACAGGATGAGAAAATCAAAATTACTATCTTTAAGTTTTGAAAGCAGTTTTGTTATGTGGTTTCTCGATCCCAATAGTAAATAATTCAGGTCTGAGGGGTTATATGGCCTTTGCCATAATTACTTACCTCTACTGGCAATAGTGCAAAAGCAGTGATAAGAGAATAGATAATAAGAGAGTAAACAGATGGCAGGGCTGTGTTCCAATAAAACTTTATTTAGAAAAAGAGGCAGTTGGACAGATTTGGCTTACAGGCCATCATTTTCAGACCTCTGTTTTAAGTTTACAGCTAACGAAAATGTATGTAATTCCCAATTCACAGAGTGAATTAAAATATTACTAATTAGCTTTTATGTTGTCTTCAGAAAATTCTACATTGAAAATAAAACAACTATTGCATCAACATCCTGGTGCACAATGTGGTAAAGGCAGGTGATGAAAGGCATTTGTGAAAAATAAGTTATTTCAACAGAATGTGTCTGGTGAAGTAATAAGTACATAAGTAATTAGCACCATTTATTGATTAATTAAGATGTAGCTAAAAAGATCCTTTGAGTGAACTATTTATTTTACCCTCAGAACAACATTTTATATAATTTTATGCAGATTATTTTTATTGATTATTCAAGATATTTATATAAAAATTAAAATAAGTTACTTGAAGACAAAAAGAACTGCCTACTCACTATAGGAAAATTAACTATAACTTGGCCAACCTGGAGGATATTAAACTTTTAAATGCTTCTTCTTACATGCCATTCAGCTATAACTAACTGGCTCTACCAACAAGCCTCCCTTGACTTCAAAGTAGATATGACAGACAGAGATGGTGATTTATAAAAACTAATTATTTTATTGAGACTAATTACTTTGATTTGTAAAACTTTCCTAGCTATGTCATTTTCCAGGATATCTAAAACCCTTTATCTTAATTTTTTGAATGATTTCCAAAAACAAACGTACTTGCAATTCTAATAGTCACGGAGTAGTTTGTGAGGATTACTTTCTGTTGCTACTGGCATATCAATATACAGATGGATCAGTGGAACAAACGCCAGTTCAGAAATAATATACTAACGAATACTTGGAAATTTAAGTCATAAAAAGATCTCCAATCGCTGAAGAAAAATTGACTCTTTAAAAATTCGTGGGCAACCTGATAGAAATTTGCCAAAAACAAAAATGCATCCAAAGCCTCGCACAATCCACAGGAGTAAACTGCAGATGGACTAGAGGTGAAGTCTATGTAAGACAAGCCCAGCAACCAGCATAGCAGAACTGTTGGAACAACTAGTCGCTGGGATGTGCCTGCCTCAGGGAACACTGCCAGCGATGCTGCTGAGCCAGAGGCCCTGGGGCCCGTTGTGTGGCCACTGCCATGGCACCAGCATAGAAGAAGGTGGCCAACATGAGCATGCAGCCTGAGATGAAGGCCCTGTGGGACGAATTCCATCAGCTGGGCACTGAGATGATAGTCACCAAGGCTGGCAGGTAAGGGCACCCCTCTCCCGCTGACACCCCCTTCTCATGGTGCCAGTCTCAGGCAGCGGGTTTTGGCCCCATCCACTCAAGCGAGACTGAGAAGCGGGGTGAGAGGCATGGTGTGGCCACCTGCAGGTCACTCAGTGCAGGCCAGCTCCTTGTTCTCTGAGTCCCCACTCTAGCGACAGCTGCCTGGCACACCAGGCCAGAGGGCACTGCTCAGGAGCGCATGAAGGCTGCGGAGCCAAACCCTGTGGACCTACCACCCAACCAGCAGCCCAGGACCCGGCACCTCCATAAATGGACTGGCTCCGAGCACACAGAGCTTGGGGAGAAGGCAACCTCCTGTGAGGGGCTTAGCCAGATGGATCCCACCACAATAGAAACTCGGTCTTTGGTTCCTTAGTTCAGTCTATCCAGGCGAAAGAGGAGCAGCGAGGCACATGTTAAGGGAGCATTAAGACCGAAACAGTGTGTTCTGTTCTATGGAGATGGCTACCCAGTTGTCTTGGGCCTAAATTCTGGGTGATTGAAGGGCCTGGCTCTGTCACTGGGACCCGCATCTTCCAATTGCCCTGTACTTGTTGTAAGAGCCCAAAAAGAAGAAGAGGAATAAGTTTTTCGATGCAATGGATTTGACCAACAGACAAAGGTGAGTGCCTGGCTGCATCTAATGTACACACAGAGACACCAGCTCTGAGTCAGCCTGGCCAAAGGGAGCTCAGGGCCTGTTGGCAGAGCCTTCTGGTGGTTTCTGTTTCCTTGCTGAGGCTATCCCCTCTGGGAAGTCTGGGGCCCATGCTCAGCTCCAGCTCAGTGGGTCTTCTCCAAGCCCTTCTCCCGGGCCGGCCCTGCCCCTAATTATCCCCACCACCCTAATAAGGGTTCGGGCCAGCCAGCCAAAGTCCCTCAGCCCTTTCACCTGGCAGGCCTGGCCCAATGGCCCCATTTGGGGCATGCTGGCCAGACTCCACCCATGCACAACTTTGTGCACCGGGCCTCTAGTAAATAAATAATAAAAGAAGCTTTCTCTGTACTATAAAAATAAAAAGATGATTATTTTACGATTTGAAGTTGTGAAAATAGTTTCTAGCAATGACATACACATTCATTCAATAAAATAAGTGTGCAATGAATTTAACTACATTGTAATACTTTCATAAAGTAAAAGGTCATTGTAGATAAAGTGAAAAGATAAATGAATACAAAGAAATATTTCCAAATAATATCAATGATAACAGGATAATTTTCCTAACATAAAAGGAGCTCGTACCAGTTAAAGAAAATACATCAGACACACAATTTTTTAAATGATTAATACTATAACTGATGTTCTTGAAATGGATATATAAAATGGCCCTTAAATTTATAAAAAAGATGTTCAACTTCTTCCATAACAGCAATAATGCAATGAAAACTACACTGAAATGTCATTTCTCCTCTATGTATTGGCAGAAACTCAAGAGCTTGACAAACCTACACTGTAGCTGATCCTGTTGGAAAACAGGTACTTCCAAGTATTTCTGGCAGGCTTACCTGCCTTCTGGAAAAGAATTTGGTAATATCTAACAAAACTACTCAGCAATTTATAATTTACCCAGTAATCCCACTTCTAAAGATTTATTCTGAAGGCTCATGGTCAGGAATATGAACACATGCATAGATTCACTCATTGTGCCATTTTTTAATAATAAAATATTGGGAACAAAATGAATGCCAAACACATAGAAGACTGAAGAAATTAACGATGACATATTCTCACATTCATACAATCATCACAATTAGTATCCAGTTGCCAAAAAGAAGATGATCTTAAACACTGATTTGGAGTGATTTCCAAGATATATTATTAAGCAAATTAAAGAATGGTATATGTATTATGCCATTTTTGTATTAAAAAGTAGAGGAAATAAAAACGTATGTATGTGTGCATATCTGCATAAAAACTATAGAATATATATTAACATTTTAATGTATAGATCTATATTCATATATAGACATATGTGTATCTATGTGTGTGTGTTTGTGTGTGTATCTAAATATATAAATATATATAAATATATAAATATATTTTTTTTCACTTTTTTTTTCAGAAAGAAACACTGAAAATTAGTCAGCTTGGTCACCTATATGGAGGAAGTTGGATTTTGGATTACAGGGTAGAGACAAGGATTGAAATATGATTTTTCTTAATATTCAATAGTTTGATATTTGCCATCCTCCTAAATTAATCAGTAAAGGTAATATTCTAGTTAGCACAGACATCATCCATAAGTCCATAGGGACAAAGCCCTTGGGTTTCCAGGAAGCTGTGGGCTCAAGGAAGTTAAGAGGTGCCTCCTGAGGAAGTGGAGCACAGCTGGAGCACAGCTGGAGCACAGCCACCCGGTGGTTTATTCGCTGCCTGCAGTTGTTTACCGAGCACGTGAGTGTTATTTTTATGTAGAATATAGTGCTGGCTGCTTGGGAGGGTGGGAGAGCGGTGGGAGCTTGGAGCCATTGCTCTAGCTGGGGGACAAGGCAGGGCCCACACTGCACCCACCATGGGGCGCTGTTTGCTGGCCATGGACAAGGCCATCCCCACCTCGGGCTTCCAGCTCAGTCCGAAGCTGGGGCCCAGAAGCTGGATAGTGAGTTTCATGCTGTCCAAGCCCTGGTGCAGATTATGAGTTCCCGAGTTCTTGCCAGAGAGCATGGTCTTCTCCAAGCCCGGCCCCGCTCCCTCATTCACATTCTGGAAACAAAGCCAACTGCTTCTCTCCGACCTGGAAGCCGTGCCAGGCCAGACTGCAAGGCAAAGGGTTCCTGAGCACATTGCACCTGCCCACATACTCACTAGCACCCAACACCAGGGCCGCAGGTGGACTAGCACCCTGCGTGGTTTCTGCCCTCACTCTCTGGCTCTGAGAATCCCCAGTGCATAGGCTTACAGTTCCATCCGTGTACAAATGCGCTTCTGGTACTTGGGGTTGTCTTCAAAAACAGCACGCTGGAAAGGCGGCCTCTGACTGCTTGCCTGGGTTGCTCCTCTGTGTGAGGCTCCATGCCTCTCACTAGGGGCCTGTCCGCTGAAAAGCCCGGGGTTTGCATTTGGTTTATATCCTGGTGGTGCAGACCCTGATGCAAAAGGACTGTCAGCTTCCAGTGCCCATGCGATGGGGGTGGGGGTAGAGGATGCTATATTATTACCTGGGATCTTGTTCAGCTTTGAGGATAACGGGGAGGCCTGGGCTTTGCACCAAGGTACCCCATAAAATCAAAGAACTCTCAGTGGCTTTGTTTCCAATACTTCAACACCCTGTAAGTTAAATGCACTCTTTTTCTTCCCCAAATCTAAATCTTTTGTCATTAAAGTGAAGATGTAGAAAGAATGTGTTTACACTGGCTGTGCTCTTGGCCATTAGATTTGCAATGAAAACATGCTGTGTCCATTTTCAGAATGCATATCCCACAGGCATTCCAAAACAATGAAAGAGTTCAAGGTTCAGTTCAAGGTTGACCCCCTTGACAAGGAATGAGGGTAAGGGGCCTAATACAGGCAATTCTCTCCAAGAGTTTACAGTCTTAGTTGGAGGGAATAAGACATAGTGTTAAAAAGTTCAGTATTTCAAGAGTTAAAAATAGTACAAGACAAATACAAGAGGTCATATAGTATTAGGCAAGTTTCAAATGAATGGAGGTTCAAAACTTTAAATGTCAGTGGATAGAAATGTTCAACTTGGTAAATGTGCATCTTACCCAGAGAACTTATCATTGTAATTTGGCCCAATGGCAAACCTTTGAAAACTCAGAGACTGAATCTTAGTAATTGTTCTCTTTTATCCTAAAATTGCTTTGATTTTAAAAGCAATCTGGTCCTTTTCCAACCCCCTAAACCTTTACTCTCCCCCCACAAGTTTTTAGTATCTGAAAGCAGAGTAAGTTAAGGTTATTGGTCAAGAAGTAATGCCATCGTGACCTTTGAGGTAGAATTTTTGGTCAGACTCCCCCCTGTTTATTTCTACCAATTAAGGTGGTAATGGTCCACTCTGTTTTGTAAATTCAGTTACTGGAGGAACACAATTTTTTTTAATGTTTTACCTAAACAATACTAGGGATTGAGCATGCTGCCTGTCAGCAAAGTGCTCATTTAACCTCTTGGCTTGGCTTTTATGTCTGTCTCAGCAATGAAGACAGGAAATGCAAATACAGTATAAGCCTCTAGACCAGTGGTTCTCAACCTTTCTAATGCCACGACCCTTTAATACAGTTCCTCATGTTGTGGTGACCCCAACCAAAAAATTATTTTTGTTGCTACTTCATAGCTATAATTTTGCTACTGTTAATGAATTGTAATGTAAATATCTGTGTTTTCCGATGGTCTTAGGCTCTATAGCAGCAGTTCTCAACCTGTGGGTTGCGACCCACAGGTTAAGAACCACTAGCAGGGACACCTAAGACCATCAGAAAACACAGATATTTACATTACGATTCATAACAGTAGCAAAATTACAGTTATGAAGTAGCAACAAAAATAACTTTATGGCTGGAGATCACAACAACGTGAGGAACTGTATTAAAGGGTAAGCGGCATTAGAAAGGTTGAGAACCACTGCTCTAGACAAATACAGTGTGGGGCAAAAGTAGACTGACAGTTGTTTATATGGAAAGTAATACAGTAATATATATATATATTGGTAATCTGCAAAGTGTCCTCTCAGGAGTTTGACCTGGAGACTGGAAATTTCCACAACTTGCTATGATGTGTGCTGACCACCAGGAGGTGGCATGGAACTAAGGAAGGCCCCAGCTGGCAGCCAGGGAAGGAAGGCCCCACCTGGTAGCCAACAGGTTCCAATCGCCCCTATTGCTGGCCAGGCTTGGGGACCCTACTTGTGCATGAATTTTGTGCAACAGGCCTCTAGTATACAAGATCACATCACATCAAAGTTACAGTTCTTCAGTGTGATCACTGTATTGTGGTTACTTAGAGGAACACTCTGCTTTAGGAGATACTGTCTGGAGTATGTAGGAGTCAAGTGTGTGATATCTGCAAATAGTATCTTACAAATGGTTCAACCAAAGGGAAAAGGAGAGATAAATTGCTAACAATTAAAAAATCTAGGTGGTGGGTATATGGCTGTTAATTTTACTATTCTTTCACGCTTTCTACAAATTCAAATGTTTATAAAAATCAGAAATATGAAAAATATTCATTCTTTAACTACTACCCTTGTAATAATCTTTAGACATTTTGGTCCTTTAGATATTTTGGTTCTGGAGGTTGCTATGGGATACGAGCATATGGACACTTTAATTTTACATTAGTGCTCAAAGGTTTGCACAAAGGTAGCAATTTCAACAATTGTTTTATGTACATGTTCCTAGACTTCCACAATCCAAGATTCTGATATAGTGAATGCAGAATATAGCATAGTATCTGGAATTTTAGGAAAATGGTTCAGGGAGATTTTGAACCTAGTATCTACGACCACACATTGTATGGTTTCGAAAACTGGTTGATAGATTAACCTGAGAAGGCATTTTGTTGTTGCTTCTGCGTTTTGTCCTTTTTTTTAGGTACACAGATTACAAAATGCAGTCAACCCTACTGCCTAAAATTCTCCAGAATGATACCCAGAGTTTGAGTTTAAAAAAATCCAAAGAAGTAAAACAAGCAAACTCTCAGTCCCCTAGGAGATTCTGATTTGGGAATCAATAATATGTTTCATTTTATGCTCATTAAGTTTCCTGTTAGCTTTCTGTCAAATGAAGTATAGTATGGTTTGTTAGAGAAAAGTTGTCTCAAGAAGCTGCTTTAAATTGCATTTTTAGAAGCAAAATATAAATTTACTTTGTAAAATTCAAGTGAGCATTTGTTTTAGCCAATAATTTCAATTTCACCTTCACTGCTACTATATAGATTCTTTTATTAGTAGTAGTACTACAGCAAATCCCTTGTTCTTTATAAATCAAGCAAATAACCATGAAGGAATTTTCACTTGCAAGGTACACATAATTTGGTTAGATACTGTGTGAAGAAAAAAAGGGGGCACTTTTCCTTTAAAATTACCAAGAGGGGGAAACCAATGCAAAATTCAGAAAAATAAGCATGCCACTTTTCCAAGTGACAATTTTCATAGCTATTGTACACAAGTCAACAGATGACCTTTCTTCTTAGACCATCCACAATACCATCACCTGGGGGCCTATTAAAAATAGAGCTACGGTAGCAAGTAATTCAGTGAGTAAAGAGTGATAGTCCCAATGGGTTTGGATCAGTGGATAGAGTGTCTGCCTGTGGACTGAAAGGTCCCAGGTTTGATTCCAGTCAAGAGCATATACCTTGGTTGCAGGTACATCCCCAGTAGGAGGTGTGCAGGAGGCAGCTGACTGATATTTCTCTCTCATCCATGTTTCTAACTCTTTATCCCTCTCCCTTCCTTTCTGTAAAAAAAATCAATAAAATATATATTTAAAAAAAGAGTGATGATAGTACAACACATGACTGAAAATTTTTATTAAGAGCACATTACAGAGTTAGTTAAGTGCCTGATGAATAAATGTAAATGTTATTTCAGTGTCAGTGCTGAGATGAAAAGCTTCTGAGTCAGTCATCTGGTAGAATGGCTGTTATCTCATGGTGTTGATCTACATTTCTCTAAGAAGTAATGGGGTTGAGCATTTTTCATATGCTTATTTAGCTATTTGTATATCTTCTTGGAGAAGTGTCTGTTCAGATCCTTTGGCCAATTTTAAGTGGATTATCTTCTAATTATTGTTTCTAAAGTTCTTTATATAGTCTGGATTCAAGTCTCTTACCAGATATCTGATTTACAAATAGAGAAGGATTTTTAAGGTCAGAAATATGTCTGAGAGCAAATGGATAAATCATCAAGAGAAGTAACTTGTGGTTAATTGAAACTTAGTTAAGGTTGTTTAGGTTTTTGGAGAATATTTGAATAAAACAACTAGAAAAATGCATAAGGTTCCAGAATGAATCAACAGTATGAGATTTTAGACATATACAAGTAAGTAGAGGAGGTATTTGTTATTTTTTTCCCTAAATCCTATATCACACAAAGTGTAAAACTGTTGAAGCCAGAGCTCTTATCAGCTCTTATATTTCAAAAATGTGTGTTATTAAAGAGACTAGAAAATTTAACACAGGCTATCAGGGGTAAGCAATTCTCTTGACACATATTGTTGCAATTGGAAATTCTTAAATATCATTCTCCAAGACCATTTCCTCCCTCTTGAAACATTTTGTTTTCTCAGTCCTGAAGAAATGTATTGGTCTTTTGAGGCAAACTCTATCTGGCTTCCCTCTTTTGATGATGCCATTGAGTCTCACCTCTATTTTTATGAGAGGACTTGATGGACACATTTGAAGTCTGAGCAATCTCATACAGGCATTTAGATGTAATAAATGATGTCTCTTTCCCAACGTAGTTCTAGTTTAATGTAAGTTTTGGAGACTGCCTGGGCAAAGAAAATTATTGTTTCTATCATATTTGAAGTGTAGCTGAAATTCTACTCACATTGTTTACTCAGGCAAACAAAACATTTTTGTTCACACATTTGGAATAAAAATAAGAAAGTATCCTGGAAGAGTGTATTTTTAGCAAAGTCTCATTCTGACATGTCATGTCTTTGAGGACCCAATTCAATGAAAAACCATTCCCATAGATATACATTACTGAGAAACATCAGAAGAAAGTGCATTGCAGAGGTTACGGACAATTTGCAGTAAATATAGATTTCAGTAGTCACATATTCTGCAGCATTGAGATGACACATCTTTAGTCAACTTCTTTTCTGCAATTCACCATCCTAAATGGGCTCTGGAAACAGCTGAACCATCAAGAGAAGCACCAGTTTGGCTATAAATGCAATGACCTACATCTTTAGCCACAGTCTTGCTGCATAAGCAATAGTTATTCCTGTTCTCTTTTATTCATACTAGAGTCCTGATGCATGAAATCCATGCAAGAGTAAGCCTTTCTTCCCCCGGCTGCAGGGACTGGCTTCCCTCTGGTACCCAGGACCAGTTTTCCCTCTCAACCCTGGCTTGGTCCAGAAGGTCGTCCAGAAGGACTTCTGGTCTAATTAGTATGTTATGCTTTTATTATTATAGATTATTATAGATGCACAGGTACAACCACAATGTTGAGAATTATAGTAACTCTATAAAATAAAATAAAAAATAATTACTGAATGATTATTGTATACCAGGTATTTTTATAAGAATTATCCCCTACCTTGTCTAGGCTGACTCTGTGGGTAGAGAGTTGGCCTGTGGATTCAAGGTTCCTGGATTCGATTTTACTCAAGGGCACATGCCTGGATTACAGGCTTGATCCCCTGTAGGGGGCGTGTAGGAGGCAGCCAATCAATGATTCTCATCATTGATGTTTCTATCTCTCTTTCCCGCTCCCTTCCACTCTGAAATAAATAAAAATATTAAAAAAAGAATTAACAGCCGAAACTAGTTTGGCTCAGTGGATAGAGCATTGGCCTGCACACTGAAAGGTCCCAGGTTCAATTCTGGTCAAGGGCACAAAACTTGTTTGTGGGTACATCCCAAGTGCGGGGTGTGCAGGAGGCAGCTGATTGATGTTTCTCACTCTCTATCTCTCTCCCTTACTCACACACACACACACACACACACACACACACACACACACATATATTTAAAAAAAGAATTAACCCCTTATAAAATCAGTTAGATGATAATGATTTTTATTTTCATTTTACAGATGAGGATATTGAGGCATAGAAAAGTAAATTTAATGGCCTCAGATCACAAAATTGTAAATAAGTTTGGCAAGATAAAATCTAGACGTTGAACTCCTGAGCACACAGTTTTAGAATAAGTTAGACTCCCAAATGCATTATTTCCTGAACCAAGGGTCTGTTTGTTTAATTGGACCTACTCTAGGAAAAACCATTCAACTACAGTGAAAATACCAAACTAAAGAGAAATGTAACCTGACTGAAAGTTTTAACCCTGGGAACTGGGGACACGCATCATTCACTTAAGGAATGTTTATTATCTACTCTGTTCTGTGCAGGGGCTGTTGCTGTAACCCTGCATGAGGCAGACAGGAGGCAGGCTCCCAGGAAGCTCAAGGAGAGGACCAGAAGGGCAAGACTTAAGAAAATGAGAAGTCACTGCTTACCTTCAGGGGTACCAAGAAAATAAAATCGTTCATCTGACAGAGAATGCTAGAGAGGAGTGGATCATTTCAATAGTGTATCAAAAAGGTCCCCAAGAAAGCGGTCGTGGGTTTGAGACCTAGTTTGTGGAAAGGAGCAGACCAAGTCTCACTGGTGGAGGAGCGCTGCAGGCACAGGGACAGAGGGTGGCAGTGCTTGGTGAGGACGCGGACATCGAGATCACAGCCCGGGACTGGAGTCTCAGAGCCATTTTCGGGAGTTGTGTATTCACCAGGACACAGGTGAGCCCTGCTTCTTGTCCCCAAACCATGGAACAGCTAAAAGGAGCAGCCACCATCTAAATTCCACATGAGTTAAACTTAGGGTTTGTAGAGAAATCTGAGATCACGTGGGCAACCTCTCTTCAAAAACTAGTTAGGAGGATAAGGACACCCATGTAATACCTTAATCAATAAAGAAAACAAACAAAACACAGTTGGGGTGCTGGCCAGCTGGGCTCAGGGGTTGAGTGCAAACCTATGAAGCAGGAGATCTCGGTTGGATTCCCCATCGGGCCACAAGCCCGGGTTGCATGCTCAACCCCCAAAGCCCCAGGAGCAGGAGGCAGCTGCTCAGTGGTTCTCTCTCAGCATTGATGTTTCTGTGTCTCTCACTCTCTTTTCCTCTATGAAATCAATACAAATAATTTAAAAAAAAAAAAAGTTAAGGGTGACCTCTGAATAACAAGTGAAGGGTATTTAAAAATTACATTTCTCTTTCTTTTGCTTCTGAATTTACATTCAGGTTCACATAATTTTACCGGCAGTATACATTCAAGTCATTGTCCGTCCAAGTAAACTATACAACTTTTAACTTCAGAACCATTCAGCAGAAGAGAATATTTATTTTTTGAGTCACAGAAGTTTCTACTAACATGTGGCATTGAAAATGTATTAATTTTAAAAATAACATAATTGCTTGGCCCATGGATCATCATAAAAGCCAAAAGGTGGCAATTTCAATTCCCAGTCAGAGCACATGTGAGAGTGTACCAGTGATCTTTCTGTCAAAGAAAGGAGTTCGCTGCCATTTTGATATGACCTTCAGACTCTCATGTGGCTCTCATCATAGGTCCTGTTTTACCTCTTCTCTTCCTCTTAATCAGCTAATCTAGGAACCGAGCTCTGAGCCCTGACCAATCAAGTCAGAGTTCAGAGTGAGGGCAGGGCAGACCCGCATCAGGAAATAAAACCCTACGGACCTGCCCTGGGGCTTGCTTTACTCATGATTTCCAGTTGGTGACAGCACTCTTCTGGAAAGGAAGGAATTTGCCTTGTCCATCCAGTTTCGACGTGTCACATTTCATTGTCTCATTCCTGTGATATTGTTGAGAGCATTTCTAACACACATGCTGGGGTTGTGGGTCTAATCCCCAGTTGGACTGTGTGTGGTAGGCAACTGATTAATATTTCTCTTTCACATCAATGCTTTTCTCCCACTCGCTTCCTCCCTCTCGCAAATCAATAAAAAAACATATCCTATATTGAGGATTAAAAGTAATAATGAAATTTAAAAAATCAGAATTCTTAAGAAAGAAAAAAAACTAAAGTAAAAGTTCCTAATTCCCAAAATTACAGAATAAATGTTAAAAATAGAGAATGACACCTTAAGTTCACGTTATGCTTTTTGACATATGCAATTTTTCTTTTGCTTTTAATCATGAAAGATAACTAACTTTTGTAGAGACTTTTGTACAACACTGAAAAATATTAAGAAGAAAAAATTCCAGCTTATGGTGAGATCCAGCTATAAATCTCATTATTTTCATAAACATCTTCAGTGGCTTATATGATTTTAAAGGTAAAAATGTCTCCAAAAATTGTTAATCTATTTATCAAACTTTTTTAAAAAAATAATTTCTTAAGATCTACTTTTTTTTTTATCACTATCATCATTAAGTGCAGAGGATTAAAAGGAAAGAATATACAAATATTGCCTAATAAAAACCCTATTATTTTAGCCAGCAAAAGGAAAACAAATCCACTCAACCAACACTCACCTAGTGAATGAAAGTGTATCTGAATCTCAGTGGAAAAAAAAATTGTACAAGGAAACATATAAACTTCCATCCTACAGTAATCAATATATTTTGAGAAAAGAAAGATCCATGCAGTGAGACTTACTCTGGTCTAAATGCTCTGAGTAGTAAGTTTACATTTTGCTTACAAGCATTTTTACATAATGTTTCTTCAACTAATCCTAAAACAACACTTCCTGGAAAGTGTTACATGATACATTGTGGATAATATTGAGATTAGCAAAACAGTGACAAAGGATTTAAATGAATTTGTCTTACAAATGCTTAATACTGCTGCTGTTCTTCCCTCAGCATTGCGAGGAGAAAGGGGAACACAGGGAAATGAAAGAGCTGGACATTTGGAAGCCTCTTGTGTTCATGAATTGATTTTATCGCTACTATTCAGGCACCAGAAATCACTGAAAGCAGTAGCTTGTGGAGTCAGAAAGAAAGTTCAAGTGCTAATTTTATTGTTTCTTAGTAATAAGACTTTTGCAAATTAATTAATTTTCTTAGGTTCAGTTTCCTCTTCCAAAAAGCCTGGATAATTGGGAATGTTCCAAACCAGGAAATGGTGAGGATGAAAGAAATTATATACCTATTTCCTTTGTACTAAAATATATTAGTCCTCTGTTTATCACATACTTCATTTTTGTTTCAGAATTAACAATCCCAGCGCTATCTGAGTGAATAACCTAACTCCCTCCAGCCTTTTAGTGATGTGGTTCTTTTTACCAGGAAACCCTTCTGCCCCTTTTTTTCTGACTCATTCCTTTTTGTTTTTGGTGCTCAATTCAAACATCTCTTCCTCCAGAAAAGCTCCTGCTGTCCTTAGATTTATTAACACATTCTCTCCTTGCAATTCCGGAGCATGCTGTGTCTACTGCTGCTTACACATTAATTGTTGACCTGTCTTCTATCTCACCCACCAAACTATACGAACCTCTTCATAGTTAACTAAATTTCACTCTAATTTGCATCTCATGTTCTCATTGTCAACTGAAGGGACAGCTTGTATTTTTCCCTAATACAATGTTTCCCATATTGCTCTTATTCTATTAAAACTGCATCCATTAAATTTTAGAAGCCAAAATGTCCACACGTTGAGTTCTGTCCCACTGAGGGAGAAGAGGAACTGACATAAATACAACCTGAAAAATAAGACCCTTTGCTTCTGTTCCTTTACTGCCATCTTCTGACATGTTCAATGTTTGCTGCTTGAGTCATTTACTACTTTGAGAGCCTCTTCTGTTCCTGGGCTGATTATCTATGTAGGCAGCGCTGAGGAGTCTGAGCTAAGGGTAGTTACCGATGCTGGTGTTAAAGATGACAGAGTGCTTTACTTTCACCTGAAACTTAGGGCTGATGAAAAAGGCTATTTTGACTGTCCAAAAATGTTAAAATAAAAATATGTTATTCAATGTATCACTTATTGCCTCAGTGATGCTGTCTTAATAGTCAAGGATGTAGATTCTGTCCAGTTTGAACTTGAAAAAGTCACTAGGTCTAATTAACCTGTAAAACTATAAGATAGGGAGTGATTGTCTTCAATGTTTCCCATAGGTATTGAATGTTATGATTCCCTTTCATTGTATGGGAGAATTCATTCAAACTCACGTAGAATGGTGCATGGCACATAGCTGTTATTTACAAACACATATACACTGTAAAGCATATTTGCCCGGCCTTCCCTGAGGCCCTGCCCCGAAGGTGGAGAAGTAACCCCCACCTTGCGGAACTGACCTTTCAACATGGACATTCCGAAACCATCACACCCAGGGGGAGAATCCCTGCCTGACAAACAGTTCCAGGAAATAGACCGCAGAACAGACCCCAGGTGTCACCTGACCCCAGAAAGCCCTAACTGCCACCCGTTTCTGCCAATAACGGCAGCCTCTGAAAAGTATAAACACGTCCCCCTGCCCCAGTTTTGGCACGGCTTCTCCTGCTTCCCTCTCTGCGCAGGTGAACCCACCCATGTGCTCCCAATAAAGCCTGTTTAATTCGGTCTCTGTTTGGACTCACGGTTTTTCCTCGCGGCGGCGTAAAAAACCTAACAGTATTCATCTGACTAATTTCAAAAATACTTTTAAAAATTCCTGTGAAGTAAGCAAGCAATATACTGCCTTTTCCATTTTTTCAGTTGAGAAACCTTGCACTTAGATTTAAGGCCGAAAAGCAAATTCTAGTTACAAGCCCTGTGTTCTTCCTTAGAGCAAATTATTGTGGTCCACTATAATTATTTCAAATATATACAAACATAAACCTCTGTAAAAAAAAAAATGGTAGAACTTGGGTACATATTAAAAAGATGGCATTTTATGTCCACTCCAAAACAAAGGTCTATGAAGCATGTTTTACTTAAAAATGACTTGAAGGGATGTATGAATAAATCACTTTCATTCCTATCTGTTGTCAACCAGTGGTCATTAGCATCAATTCAACAATAACAGGAATCCCCAATCTGAGTTGGAGATTGTGATACAGAATACCTGCAGAACAACTCAAGAGTATTAGCAGCTCAATTAGAAAGCAGCACAGCTGTGAAAGCATGGCTAGAAGTTGGCCCTGGGGCCGGGCCCCTTTCTGACCAGACAGCTCTGCTCTGGTCTCTTCTGCCCTGCACCAGTTTTTTCCTCTGTTCCCACGAGACATCTTTGGAGTTTTATCTTCCATGTTCCAGCTCCAGACCTTGAGATGGATTTTTTAGCCATATCTATGATGGAGATAAAACACTTTTTAAAAGTTGCTATAGAAACCTTCCAATTATCCAGGTAATAAATATTTTAAGCTTGCCTGGCCTATATTGTCTATTGTAACTGCTCCACTCTACCATTAGAAATAAAGCAGCATTTGACAATATGCAAATAAATGGGCATGAGTGTTTTCAATAAAACAAAGTTTGTATTTAAAAGCTGGTGGTGGACCAGATCTGGATAGCAGTTTGCTTACTTTTCCCTGAGTATAACAAATATGTCTTGCTGAAAACTTAATTGGTGTTTCTAGGAACTGTGGGAAATTCATCAACCTTTTACAGGGCATATATAAAACTCACATAAAATTTCATTCTTAACTAGAGGCCTGGTGCACGGAATTTGTGCACGGGAGGATGAGGGGGGTGGGTGTCCTTCAGCCCAGCCTGCTCCCTCTCCAGCCTGGGACCCTTTAAGGAATATCTGACTGGCCGTTTAGGCCCAATCCTCCCAACTGCTCACCTGCCTATCTTCCTGATTGCCCCTAACTGCTTCTGCCTGCCCCCTAACCACCCCTCTGCCAGCCTGATTGATGCCTAACTGCTCCCATGCCAACCTATTTGCCTCTAACTGCCCTCCCCTGTGGGCCAGGTCACCCCTAACTGCCCTTCCTTGCAGGCCTGGTCCCTCCCAACTGCCATCACCTGCTGGCCTGATTGCCCACAACTGCCCTCCCTTGCAGGCCTAGTCCCTGCCAACTGCCCTCCCCTGCTACAATCTTGTGGTGGATATCTTGTGTCCACATGAGGGCAGGATCTTTTGACCACATGGGGGCTGTCATCTTGTGTTTTGGAGTATGATCAATGTGCATATTACTCTTCTATTAGGATAGAGGCCTGGTGCATGGGTGGGGGCCAGCTGGTTTGCCTTGAAGGGTGTCCTGGATCAGGGTGGGGATTCCCTTGGGGTGTGGGTTGGCCTGGGGGAGGGGTCTGTGGTGGTTTTCAGGCCACCCACGCCCTCCAGTGACCCAAGAAGAGGCCTGGTATCTGGGATTTATTTATTTCCTACAATTGAACCTTTGTAGCCTAGAGTGGAGCTAAGCCTTCTGCTCCCACAGCCATTGAAATTTTGTTGCTTTAACCTCCTGCAAGGGTTCGGTAAGCTTGGCTTCCTCCATTGCCAGGGGCAACCCAAGCCTCTCTCCTGCTCTCTCTGTGGCTGTAGCCATCTTGGTTGCATTAATTTGCATACTTGCTCTGATTGGCTGGTAGGCATGGTTTGTGGGTGTTGCGGAGTTGTGGTCAATTTGCATATGACTTTTTATTAGAGAGGACGGTGTGTGCTTTTCACCTATGATCCAGAATCAAAACAAGATATCTACTCAGACTTCTTTTCAATATTGTATGAGAAGTTATAGCCAAGGAAATGTAAATGCTAGGGTTTAGAGGGAGGGAGAGATGAACAGGTGGAGCATATGAGATTTTCAGGAGAGTGGAACTCTGTAGGATATATAATGTAATGGTGGATGCAAACTATTATTTATTTGTCAAAATCTTAGAAGGTACAAAGCACATCAGTTGTGACAAATGAACCCATGGATGCAAAATGTCAATAATAGGGAGAATTATATGGGGGTGGAGAGCGAGGGAGCATATGGAAACTTTCTATACAATTTTTCTAAAGTGGTCTATTAATGTAAACATACATTTATATACACAAATAAAATGTATAAATCTATGTCTATATACATAAATGTAAAAAATGGTGAATCTAGTAAAGGGTAGAGGATGTTATTTTATAGGATTTGATTTTCAAAATTAGGAGGTGGGGGAAATCCTTGGGTATATATGAAGAAGTATACAAAACTAATACCTAAGGATGTAAAATACAATTAGAGTACATTTAAGTAGTTGTGCGTCATCTTGGAAATGTCTGATTCTGCCACATCCCTGCTTAAAACCGTCACTAGTTTCCCACTGTTCGAGGTTAAAGACAAAACCCCTTCACAAGGCAGCGAGGCCCAGCGGGGCCCTGGCCTCTGCCTCCTCTTCCTGCCCCTGACTGGCTTCCCATCACCTGGTCTCCGCTCTCTGGGCCCCAGCTGCATCTAACTGCTCCCTGACACATCGGAGGGAGCAGCTCCCCTCAAGTCCTCCCTCCCCCTGGCTTTTGATGTCGGACAGAGAGGACTGAGAAAGGGATTTTCATGCTGTCTCCCCACTGCTCCTTTAAACCTGCAGCTGGAATTTCCCCTCCTTCCCAGTCCATGTTCCCTTAGTCCCATCAAAGCACTGAGCACAGGCCGCTGCCCCCATCTGCTCACTGATCCATTGCCTCCAGCGCTCTGTGACCTGGACCACCCAGTGCACAAGAAGTATGCATTGAATAAATGGACTAAATTCTCATTTCCTTGTCTGTCAAATAAAGGAGCTTGACGAGATGACCTAGAAGACAATGTGATCCTATTGACAATAATAACACGGAGAGGCGGATTCCCAAACTACGAAAGACATTTTTTTCTTTGTAGATCCTCTAGCTCTGGGCATCTGGCATTCTCGCGAGTCTGGAGAATCAGACACATAGTTCCCATGAACTCTCTGGATCTCACGTGGTTTGGTCACGCAAGGAGACCAGTTCCCAGCATGCCTCCGGACGCGAGGACTGCATTTCCCACGGAGGAGCCTGGCCTCGGAGCTGCTGTGAGATGTTGGCTGAATCAGTGGCCTGGTCTCTGCGGCCGGAGCATCACGGACTCGGGGATCGCGGGGGGGCGGTGCAGAATGCCATCCACATGCTGGAGCAGGACCTGAGCCCACGGTGCAGGAGCTGCTCAGTGAGGGCTGCGGCCACGCCATCCCATCAGGCAGCAAGATGCACCGTTTCCCCTGCCCGTGCGTGGTGAGTTCTGGCTTCTAGGCTGTCTGGGTGGGAGTGAGAAAACCCAAGAACTCTCTAACCCAGGGAGCTGAATGTTTGCAGTGGAGAGGGTGGGTTGTGGGGGACGGTTTACATTTGGGGGCCTTCTACTCAGTACTGCCCAGGATTCTTTAAGGGTGAGCACCCCCAGGCCTCGTTCTACAGCTGCATATTCATCAGACATTGCAACTTATTCAGGCTAAAGCTAATCCATGGAAGGGGCAGAATCATTTACTATTGCTCTTGCGCTGGATTGGTCAGGAAGGACTGCCCAGTTAATTGTATATTTAATGGCGACTGAGAAAGCACACCTGGCCTAGGTATTCCTAGTTAGAAGGGAAAGATGTAAAGCATCAAAAACAAGATCTTGGCAATCGCAAGGGGACGGGGGAGGCATTTAGATGTGATTCTGCCACAGAGTGGACACAGAGAGTCAGAAGATGAGTGTGATCTCCAGGTTGGATGATGCTATTTCCTGGACTAGGAAATAAATAGCCTTGCAGCAAGGTTTGCCTTAGGGGAAGTTAGAGAATCAAAGGTACAGTACTAAGGGAATCAAAGGTATAGTATTCAGTATGCTGAATATGAAGTACCTGTGTAATAATTAAAGACAGGTGGAACCGTTCCTTTATTCCTTCCCCACAAATCTGCATTTGTTTTATACTTCATGCCTCCTTAAAACCAATTTCGTGTTGAAAGCTTTTTTTTTTTTTTAAATTAAGTTTTCCCCTGTCCTTACTCTGGACTTCCTTTAATTCCCCTACTGTAACATCTTTAAATGTATAGTAATTATGTGTATACATACACATACACACATCAACTCATCTTTCAGAAACACTTGTGTAATTTCCAGGTGTCCTCTGTTCCTTCTTTAGACTATCCATTTTCTAAGGGCAGCAGGTTTGACTTTCTCCTTAGAATTGTGAGACTTGGAAAATCTCTTTAAAAAAATAACTCAAATTCAGGTGAGTTGAGAGGCCCAATGAGCTTCTCAGTACTTGGAGCGGATGATCGTGTTTTTTTGCTGCTGCTGCTATTGTTGCTGTCATTAGCATTCTGAACACACTCTCCACTCTGCCTTAAATCAAGAAGAGCCTGGATGTTAATCAATGTAGGATGATTTTCTAGAGATAGATCAACTGGTGGATGTGTGTAAAGGAATGAATCTGAGAGATACCTACTATTGGTTCAAGGTGTCAGCCGAGAGGTGACCTATAATAACTGCCTAGACAAAATTGTTAAGTAAAAGGGTGAGAGGGGACTGAAGTCTGTCATTGATGGATGTGTCAGGGTGGAGGAGTTTTCTGACTTGCAATAAATAAACTCACTCTTCCTTCAGAGATACGATTCGTGTGAACCTGCTTAAATTTCAGCCATGAAGTCCTATTGGGTTTATCATTCTTTTCGATTTGGACCCAATATTCCTGCCTGGCTGGTGAGCTAAGGTACATCTCTTGATGTTGGCATACCTGTGGCACCTCTCTTAGCAACGGTTTGTACATTTAGAGGTTCCTGGAGTATCTAGTCCAATTATATTGTAGCCAGCAGAGGTTTTTTGTCACATAACAGTTAACTTTTTTTTTTTTTCCAGAAAGGAAATGCTTGAGCAAAGCAGAGATCACCCTCGATACTTCCATTTTATTTTAATGAGACGCAAAGGTTTGTTCTCTAGTGTTCTGTTGTTGATACCCTCAGATGTTTGTCTGACGTTAAAGTTCCCATTAGTGCTTGTAGGGGAACCTTACAATATCAGTCAGGCAGCCATGACACAAATCACACCTTTTACTCTCTTTTTTTTTCCTCCTATACTCAGTTTCCCCCTTTAAATTTTAATCAAGCAATATTGCCGCCACTGTCATAAAAGAAGCTATATACAGAAATACTTGAACAAAGTTTTGTTTTCCCTTTAGTGTCTTGCAGTTTTCTTACAGAATAACTAGGATAAAGACTAAGTGATAAGTCATTAAGAAACACCAGATATCGGTAAACAGAAAACACTATTTTAAATCTGTGGTACAATAATACAAAATTTTAATATTTAAATAGTGACACGAGTCTAAGTATAGTCAGATGAGATACATTTTAATAAAGTTTTGGAAAGAAAATAAAGCAACGAAAAATGAAACAGAAAGTCAATGTTTGGATGGCCAACACAATAATTTTTTTTTTTCTTGAAAATGTATGATCTCTGGATAGTGTTTAGAGCACTGCTTCTCTTGATCTCCTATAATTGTAACCCATGAAAATGTGTCTTGAGATCAATGGGAGGGAGCTAAGGGCAGAGGGAGGGTGGGAGCTGGGTGGAGGGGTGCTATGGAAGGGAAAAAAGAGAAACAAATGTAATAATCTGAATAATAAAGATTTAATTTAAAAAATAAAAGAAAAGAAAAGAAAAAGAAAAAAAAGAAAATGTGTCTTACAAACATTGACATTACAAATATTGGAAAGTTGGGGGAGCGGTAGTGGTAGACTTCATTGTTTAGAATCAGCTAGACAGTTTCTTGTTGCTGTTATTTTAATGATCTAATTAAGAGTTCCAGTGTTTATCCATATTTATTGGGCAAGATTCCAAAGTCTGTGAGTTATGACTGCAGATGTGTGTCTATATCAAACAGTAGCAATGATACTGGCTCAACATCACCTAGCCACTAGATAAATCTTTTCAATACTGGGTTGGAAGCTGTTTTCAGTGCAAACTCTGGATGGCAGTATTCCTCAGAATACTTTATCCAAAACTATCAGAGGCAGAATTAACTGAAATGTAATTTTTTAAATCAGAATTTCTGAGGAAACAGGCTGAGGGACAGGAAATATGTATTTCTCAGTAACTCCTCTAGAAAAAATTTTCACACTAAATGTTCTCAGAAACATTGTTCAGAATTGTAATACATTAGAGACCTGGTGACAAATTTGTGCATGGATGGGTCTGGTTGGCCCATCCCTATTGGGACTACCTGAAGGGAAGGGCCATGGGAGATTGGCCAGCTAGCTCTGCCCCTGATTGGGCCAATTGGCCAGCTGCAGTGAACATCATAGTGACCATCATTCTGGTTGTTCCAGTGGTTCTGGTCACTTGGCTTTTATATAAATATAGATTAGGTAATGCATCTTATTTTGGAATCCCCTCTTAAACTTTATTACCCCTATATTTAATCTGTTTCCAAATCAGATCATTTGCACCACTTCAGAGTTACTGGTATCTAATATTTCTTACCAACACCATAGCATGTTAGAACTCAGACCCTCCTATTTCTAAATAACTAGGTCTGCAGTATTTGTTATTGTAGCCACTAGTCACTAGCCACTTAAGGTTAATAACCATTTGAAATAGTGGGACTGAAAAACTGAAGTTTTAATTATATTTTAGTTAAATTCATTAACTTATAATTTAATAAATACTTATTTCATATATTGGGAAACTTTTAAGTGTGTTTGAACCAGATGGAAATATGAATAAACTTTTCCAATTTTTAGCTTTATTAAATGTCAATATTAATCAAGTATTTCTAATGGAAATTGAGCTGTATATGTTAAAATATGCAGATCTTAAAGATATACTTGTGAAAAAAAGTGAAAGCAAAATATTTTAGTAATTTAATTTATTTTCATGCAAAAATGATAACTTGCATATGTGGGAACCTATTTCCACATCCCGCGTGGTTCAGGGTTTGGGTTCTGAAGGAGGCTGCATGCAAATGAAATGAGAGAATAGAAAATATTAATTTGGCGATATTGGGGGGCCAGGCAGTAGCCTTCCTCTAGTGGAAGGGCTGCCACTTGCTCTGGCCTTTTTCTCCCTTTTATTAAGGCTTTGGGACACACCCCTAGCCTTTAGGCAGGAAATAACAAAACAGAAATGAACATGAAACAAACAGATAGAGGTTGTTTCAACTAAACAGTGAGTAATCAGCTCTGAACTTTCAGAGCAGTTAAGGTTGGCCAGCCTTCTGGCTTCCTGTTTACATCCATTTAGTGAGAACAATATTTGGTTTCCGAAATGCATATATATTGAATTAAGTAAAATATGTCTTAACTTTATCAGTTTCTGTTATTAATGTGCCCTGATTGATGATTTATTAGATCTATCAATAGCTCCATGATATAAGTGGAGACTCAATATCTAGTGTCAATGGTCAGAGAGAATTATTAAATAGTGTTCCTATTCCCAGATTGCTAGTAACAATTTAACTATAATTTAATCTACATGAAAATGATTATTAATTGTGTTAAAGAGAAAATCACAGACCCAAAATAGTAGCACTTATATTAAAGCCCATGATAACAAACCTAGATTTATTACATGCCCTTATTATTTATTGCTATTTCAGCCTCTCCAAAAAACATAATCAACCAGTCTGCAATTTTCTGATCAGTATCAATGAGGCCATCTATATCACCTGGGCCCTCTCCATCCTGTCTTCCCCAATAGAAAGAAGAAGCAGTCTGCATGATAAAAAACATTGCCTTCCCCCCCCCCCCAAAAAAAAAATGATGTTTTGGTCTAAAAGTAATTTTTAATAGCTCCCTTGCCCACTTTTCTTTCTATAACAACCTTTCATTTTGTACCACCACTCTAGAGTGCCCATCGAGTTATTAGATAGGAGGCTGTAGGATTCATGAATTGCTTTATGAAAGCTATTTAGATATTCCAAACGACTCTGTTGCATTTTGTTAAGAAACGCAAGGACCATAACTAATGGACATCAAGGAGCATTGCAAGACTTAAGCTTAGTTCAGTCCCCTGTCATAAATTTTTTAAAAGCCAGTATTTTTCAAATGAATATGTGTCATCATACATAAATTTTAATAAAATGTGCACATTTAAAATATGGTTCTGGAGAGTTGTGATTTTATTCAGTGTTAGCTGAAAGCGCAGAATGCCTAAATTACTATAAAGTTTATCTACTCAAAATCTTCTTGGTAGATAGCTCTGGGAACTTAGAATTTTCTTGGGGAAAAAAATATTTTTCTCTGATAGAAAGAAAAATCCAGTAAACTTTCAGGCCTCCTGCCAAAGAAAAATTATCTATGCCTCAAATGGACAAATTCCCAGAACATGAATATTTTTTTCTCACTTCCATGGCATGTCACATCTTATTCTAAGAGCCTCTGACAGTTGCAAGAAAATTGTTGGACCCCTGGACATAATTAAGACCACCTCTCACTTAATAACAACTTCACATAAAACCCCAGGCATTCCTTCCCTATTGGGCACACATACTAGAAACTTTCATATGTTTAAAACCTAGGGACAATTACTCAGACTATAGGAGAAAATAAATTAATACCTCTTGAGTTGTTGCTAATGCATGATAGGGAGTGCACTTAGTAATTCACACTCTCATTTGCTACTTGAGACAATCCATCTAGTTATGTTGACCATCTTGACTCTACACTGAGTGGCCAGATTATGATGATCTCTGAATGCATAATAATCTGGCCACTCAGTTTGTGTGTGTGTGTGTGTGTGTGTGTGTGTGTGTGTGTGTATTAGAGGCCCAGCGCATAAATTTTTGCATGGATGGGGTCCGGCCAGCCTGCCTGCTGGTTAAACTCCTGGTAGAGGGGACAATTTACATATTTGCATATTAGCCTTTTATATATAGGATATATACTGAGTGGCCAGATTATTATGTGTTCAGAGATCATAATAATCTAGCCACTCATTATATAAATGAGGGAATCAAATCACATAAGTTATGCAATTTTTCCAAAGTTATAAATCTGATAAATGAGGCAAAGATTTCGACTTCTGTCAGTTGAACTGCATAGCATTAACTTTTCTGCTATAAGAACACAGTTTGAAATGAATATTTATTGAATACCTCTCAAGATGGAACTTTAGAGGTAAACATTAAGACAGAAAAAGAGACTGCATGTTATGTTAGTCCACTAAAAGATAGATGAAATAGCATAACACACTGTTCAGGATAATGTCTCCATGGAAGTATATTTACCATGTGACAATTTTAAAATCTGTTGGATTTACTGTGCCTTCAATAATATATACTGATTTCTACCATTTCTCTTTGTTTTCACCAATAGCGTACCTGTCTAAGACACTGGCTAAGCCTGTAAACACCGCAGATGTTACTGAAAGGGCTTTTCAGTTCCACTCTTGACCCCCTACACTCATTTCCCCAAAAGCAGTCAGGACAGGGTCTTGAAAATGTAAATCACATCATATTATGCTCTGCTCAAAACCCTTCAAAATTGTCCTGCCAAACTTGGTTTTGACTCCTGGCTCCCTCCCTGGCCTCATAGTTTACCCCTCTTCTAGTTCTGAAACCCAAATCAAGCAAAGTTCACTGTTGCCTCAGACTATTTCTTTTTCTGTTTGAAATACTTTCCCCTTGATTTTCACTACTTTTTCATGCATGTCTTTGCAATAAGGCCCTTCCTAATTATTCTATTGAAAAGAAAGCACACCTTGTCTTTACTGGATTTAGCTTCAAAGCTCTTGTTGCTGTTTGCAACTGCATTCTATACTTATTTAATGTGTGGATCCCAGCAAGATAGGATGTCAGACATATCTCTCTCTTCTTCTTCCTCTATCTCTCTCTTTCCAATGGGTTAAGTCTGAAAAAAAGAGAAGCACAACAATTGAGCTATCAGCTGTTAAAGTTTGTGTACATTTTTGGGGCACCGTGTGTATATGTATTTCTTGTATCTACAATATTTCTTGTATGAATAAATGAGTAGATGAATGTAAGCAAAAATGGAATCTTATCACCACTTTCCTCATTTGATCTCACAAACATGCTGAACGTTGTAGAGGACATTGTAGGATTTGTTTTATCTGTTTGCCATTGTGTAGCAGCCAGTAGCTCTGTGCATTAACTTCAGAGGTCGGGTCAAATTCAGTACTTATGAGAGTCACTTATTTTGATAGGAGACTAGAGTCTATTCTCCTTTCTTGTCCATGAGGAGGCCATGAGAGGCTGGAAGGCAGCCTGAAAATACAACAGAGAAACAGCAAAACTTGATGAACTGAACCTCACTGCAACTAGTGAACCTATCTTACTTCTGTCTTTTTAGTTACATTTATAATCTTTGAGGACTAAAGCCACTGGGATTTGATACATGTTCACATAATATGCGTGGTTACTTAGCAAACTTAGTTCTAGCTCCTTATCTAATTCCCTTTATGGCCACCATGCATATTACATTTTTAAGAAAAGGGATAAATAATGTTTGGCCTGTTTTTTCATCAAAGTTAAAATTTGTTAGAGACCCATTAAGAGACCAGATCACTGGTTGGATTTTCACTAAAATTGTTTTTACACTTATTTGTTCTGTTTCCTTGCATGTAGTTTTAGTTTGTTTCTAGGAATTCAATTTCTAAAAGATTTTTCTATCTTTGCAGTGTGATTGTCATCACACACTCACTTGAACTCTTGACTTTGTGAGAAATGAGATTTTTTTCCCAATATAAATTCATCTGACTTTTTATAGACAGTAATAGCAAGCAAAACTTGGACACTCTATAAACATGAGGCATGTGAAACAAATTCATAAATAGGTGCACTGAGAAGTAAATGCCAAATCAGCATCCTCCTTGGCTTGAATTTTTTCTGAAGTTCAAATAAATTATATTGTGTAATTTCAGGAAAAAAAGAGGAAAGGAATATTTATTCTCATGGGAAAATGACACAGCTAAAGCAACCTAAAACCCTCCCTGAAAGCTACATGCTTTTGTAACTTACATTATTCTTAACCAATCTGAACTTGAGAAAACCAAGCTAAATGAAATGCCATTTGGCTGTGTGATTTCTTCCTACTAGTTGGTAGTTATAATATTGGTGACAACCTGCTTTAATGAATTTAATTTTTTCCACAGAGTGTTTTATGGTACATTGAGTTTCCCAAAATGCTAGTAATTGCTCAACCAAAAAAAAAAAAAAAAAGCATGTCTCTCTTAAAATTTATATATTACAGAAATACTGAATTAATGTTAATTTGATGCTTTCCTAAAGAACATATCAGAGATTTTAACATTCTAATGGGCATTTTATATGTCCTTAAAGTGCTTATTTTCAAATTTATTAGAATACTTCTAACATCTAAAAAAATAGTGTCCTAAGGATGACAGTTTCGAATTTGCATTTGCATTTTTTAACCAGTTCTCTCTCGCCCGCGCGTGCATGCTCATTCTCTCTCTCTCTCTCTCTCTCCCACCCCCCCCACACACACACCCCTAAATAACATTTGAAATCTATTTTTACATCAGCATTCTGTGATTGTGTATTTAATACCTTCATAGCATTTTAGGAGGTCTCATTTGTTCCTTTGTGTAGTCCTTCTTAATTAAAGCTCTTTAAAATTCTCATTCCACTAATACTGAACTTCACAGCCTTATGCCGTTCAGGATATCATCAACCAATATTTGTTGAGTGGCCTGAAAGTTCAGGGGAGACAAAAATTT